>PQXK01000187.1:0-76822 GCA_004786245.1 Botrytis hyacinthi | reverse complement strand
TAATATAAGATGGATATTTTAAAAAGATAATGTAATGTAATATATTTGAGATTTTTGATTGAAATGAAGGGGGAGGGTAGGGGATTTTGATGGATAGGATTTATTACTTGATATGGGGGATTAGGGTTTGATTTAAGGAACCGAATTTGGTGTTTGGTATGGGGGAAGAGAGTTGGAGAGAGGGGTGGTTGGTTGTTGAGAGGGGAGTGGGAGTTGAAAGGTTTGAGAGATGTGAGGGGGAAAGGGGGGGTAATTTGAAGATGATTAGGATGGGGATGGGGATGGAGATGAGAGGAAGTATAAAAGGAGGAAAGAGGGAGGAGGGAGAGAGGAGGGAGAGAGGAGGGGAGGAGGTTATTTGAGGAGGGAGTATCTTGTATCTTGTCTTTTTTCTTTTGTCTTTTGTATTCTATATTTGGAAAGCTGGTAAATTGGAGGAGGAGAATTAAGAGATGAGGATAGGTTTTAATGAAGAGGAGAGAATGGAAAAGAGAAGAGAAGAGGAGGAAGGAGGGAAATGGAGAAGAGGTAAATGTTTTTGTATTATGTTGGGATTGATGATGAGTATGTAGGTGAGTGTGTAAATGGGTATATGTCTATATATAAAATTGTAAGTTTGGGATAAGAATGCGGATATAGTTAGTTGGTAGTTCGAAGGTTGTATTTGGGAGAGAGAATGGAGATGAGGATGAGAGGGAGGATGAGAGGGGGGATGGGGATGGATATGAAGATGACTGAAGATTACTGATGATACCTCTCTATCTAGTAGGTGAGGATATGTGATATATTATAATGAGATAGGATTATAATGTATAGTATATCCATCTAAGGACCGTCGAAAGAGACTTGAAAGTTTGAGGTTTTTTAATACACGTAGGTAGTGAGTGGTATTCTGACATTCTGATTCTAATATTCTAACATCAAATCAAAAATATCCTATTCTTAGATACTAAATAGATATCCATATCATTATAATCATAATTATAAATATAAAACAAACATTTCACATTTCTATTTCCATTTCTCTATCTAGGAGACTTTATATCTATATACTAGATATCGATTGATCTATCAATCTATTTGAAGATTAAAATTTGTACTTTATTCGATATATCATATATTATACTCTCTCTGTCTGAGATTATATTAAGAGATGTAAATGTAGAAACCTTGATATACCTAGATATACACACCTACGAAGATATCCGATTTGAATTCCTGGGAATTCTTTTTAATCTATGTGATATTACATTGTATTACATTACATTACATCCTTTCTTTTTTCTCTCGCTTTCCTTTTCTTTCTCCCTTCTATTCTTCACTTTACTTTACTTTGCTCTACTTCTTCACTTCACTTCTCTCCCTATCGAAGAACTATTCATTCATTCATTTATCTATTCGTAACTATATGATTCAACTACTCCGTATAACTAGGTAGATAAAGAGTGATAAATGATGACGATACTTCTTCTTCTTCTCCTCCTCCTTGTCATACCCAGCACCAGCACTAGCATTAGCACTAACTCGAGTCTTGAGTATTGAGCCTTGAATCTCGAGCCTTGAATCTCGAGTCTGGAGTCTTCATTCTCAAGTCTTCAGCCTTATTAGCATCTAATATTGACATCTACTAGATAGATTCAATAGATACGTAGATAGATAAATAGACTTGATAAATAGATAAAAAAGTACCTAATAGAAATCATCATCACAAACAATCAAGAACCCCAAACCTCTCTCTCGCACTCTATCTATTTTTTGTCTTGTTTCCATTTCTTCTTCTTTTATCGAATCGCATTTTATCAAATCACATCGCATCGGATCTGGAGAAACCTCTGGAATATAGAGGAGATTTAGAGCCTCATTGATTGACTGATTGATTGATTGACCAATTAAGGGAATAACTTATTAATACATTATAGATAAATATCATGATGAGATCCAATTTTCACACTTGTGACTTTGAACATTTATCTATTCAGATTTTCCACACTTGTGAATTCTATGGGGGGGGGGGTATTTGAGGGGATTCTGATGTAATGTATGTAATACAATATAATGTAATGTAATACCGGTAAAATACAATATAATATAATACAATACAGTGGGTGAGTGGGTGTAGTACAATGCATGAAATGATGAAATGATGAAATTGACTTGTTTATGCTATGCTATATATACAATGCCATGTGATGCGATGCCATGCGATGCTTTTATTTTATTTCATTTCATTCTATTTTATTCTATTTTATTCTATTTTAATTTTATTTTGTTAATTGGATTTGATGAGTGGGTGTAATATGGTGTGTGTGTGTGTGGTTTTGGGTTTGGGTTTTGAGGCTCGTGCGTTGAGTTGCGTCTGTGGCTGTGGCTGTGCTGTGTTTGGTGGGTGCAGGTGGAGGGATGGATTTTGCGTACGATGGAGGTGGGTGGTGGTGGATTGGGATTGGGATTGGGATTGTGTAATTGTAATTGTAATTGCAATTGCGATTGCGATTGGGGGAGTGTGTGTTGGTATGGTTGGAGGGTTATTTGGGGATTTCATTTGGGGATGTTGGATTATGGATGAAATGTAAGGTATGAGATGTGAGTTATGAGGTGTAAAATGTGAGATATAAGGTGTGAAATACGCAGAGGATTCATATTATTAGATATTAGGTAGTGAGTGATAAGGAATGAATGGTAATAATTTATTATATTGAATAGGATGGATATCTAGATGGGGTGTCTGGTAGTATATACCTATGTATGTAAGTAGAGTATAGTATTTAGATATCTAGATATATACATGTAGATATTACCTAGTAGATATGAGTAAGCATACCTAGTACTTAGTATCATTGATTGAATTTCAATATCAGTATTGGTATCAGTATTGATACTGGTACTGGTATTGATACTGAAGGCTGTAAAATCATCGTATTCGAGTATATATGAAGTAAGTAGAGATTGACATTACCGTACCATTTTTGATATTGTCATTTTTGATATTACATCATTATCAATATCATCATCATACATAGAATACTAGTAAATAAAAAGTCGTTAAAAAATTAAGCTTGCTGCTGAATGATCATAATCCCACTTACGTGCGTTGGCACATGCAGGTTGGATGGTTGTATGTAGTTGAGGTAGCGAGAGTAGCCTGGGATGCGGGAGTTGAGTTGGTGATATGGGTGGGATGGATGGATGGATTGGGATAGAATGGGATGGGATGGAATTGGTGGGTTGATTGGATAGAAGAGATGGATGAGGGCGTGGGATTGGATAGAGCGGAGAGATCTGATTGAATTGAGGGTGGTTTGAGGTTGTTGCGGAGTCTTTGGATATGTATGTACAATGTATGTAGTAGATACTAGGTAGGTATGTAGTGGATTTTGATGTGGTAGGTGTGCGTTTGATATGTGAAAGACTGCATATGTGATGTGATGTAGTAGAGACCACGAGGAGATGATAGATTTTGTGAGGAATCTCACGTGGAAGGGAAGTATGATTTGGTTGGTTGGAGAGGAGAGGAGAAGATGGGGATTTTCCTGGGGTATATTGTATGCAGTATTTATGTTTGTATTGTATTCTAATTTCTGAATAGATATTAATCATATTGAGGAATAAAGTGTTTGGGTAACTATCGGGTGTGAATATACGGAGGTATATCGTATGGAATAAGTTATGTTATACCGCTTTCGTTAGCTAGGATTAGTGTGTGTGGGCAGAATAATTCTATTAATGGCAAAATAAAAGCGGTGTAACATAACTCATCCCATATATCTGCGTATGTAAGTACTTCCCCCTCTGTTACTTTTTTGTTCTAGTAGTCTTCGATGCATAATCAATGTTCATGCACATAATTAAACCTTCTTGATGTACTCGTATGTTGTATATTGATAATCATATGATTATTGAGGTTATGGAGATCTCTATTCTTTTATTTTTGTGTTGATTTTGAATGGTAGTATGGATCAAGAGGTTTGATTTATGTGTGATGGGTATACTGTATGTAAATGCTGATATATCAATATGTGAATATGGTAACTACTCCATCTTCTTTCTTCCTTCTAGAGCTATCTTGACTTTTCATATATTTATCAATTGGTTACCACCGGGCGTCCACTAGAGAATGAATGGATGTTTTTCTGTTGCTTGTATAACGATTTAATCAATGTGACGTACAATCAAGTCAATACGAATGAATGGCTTGATATAGCCAGCCAGATTGACGGCCAGATAGACAATCAGATAGACACGGCTAGACAGACAGCCAGACAGACAACCAAATAGACAGCCAGACTGACAACCAGACAGCCAATCAACCAGCCAAGTCTATACTCTTCCAAACAATATTTCCCATCCACCGAATCTCTGAAGGATTCTATAAAACCATCTATCCCAAGTAAAAGATAAAGACGACGAGAACAAATCGATTCGCAAAGTCTAAATTTCTCGAGTTACAACTTACAAGAAGCAAAACATCGAATCCACTCGTAATCCACAATCCACAACCCAGATATCATATTCTCAAATAAGGCTTTAACTCCGTGTACCACCATATTACTGACGGAAGATTTTCATTGGATTGACGGTCCCAGATCCACTACGAGCAAAGCTAATATAAGATGTAAAGCTAATAAATGTAAAGCGAATAAATGTAAAGCGAATAAATGTAAAGCGAATAAATGTAAAGCTAATGAGATGTAAAGCTAATGAGATCCCAAGCTAATAAGATCCCAAGCTAATAAGATCCCAAGCTCCCTACTCCTACTCCCTAGTAATCACAGACTCATAATACTCCGTACAGACCACAGACACGAGCAGGAAAAGGTTCAATGCACGGATTCATTTATCCCTAGTCGACCTTGTTAATCCCCTGAAATTTTAATTGATAGAAACCTCCGTCCCTAGGATGTATTTAGGATGTAGTTAGGATGTATTTAGCATCTTAGTCTCTGATTAGTATCATTCCTCTCAACTACTCGTCCCTGGCGAGCCTGGGTCAGAGATCCCTAAGATACCCATCGAGCACAACTAACCCAACTAACTCAACTAACTCAACTAACCCATCTAGTCCTCGAGCAAAGGAAACTTAAACTACCGGATATCAAACTACCCAGGTATGGCTCAGCTTGGTATCCTCCGTACGGGGGGGGGGGAAAGGTATTGTTTGGGTCAGAAAAAAAAGGAAAAAAAACGAATGAATGAATGGGATTGGATTGAAAATGGCACTGCTGGTCCTGTGGGTGTATATGACCTGGCTGGATTCAGCAATCCCCTTTAATTGGTATATGCGATCTTCAACTTCAATTTCAAAAATTGATGGATCGAATGGATATGGAGAAGAGAGTGAATGGCATAACATAGCAGAGATAATAGCATGTCAGCTCATTCAGCTCAATTCGGACCATCCATTGATCCATTCATATATGAAATGTACTGTATGTGCCTGTACCGTACGACATTTGATATTGAATTTATTAGGAAGCTTTCCTTTGCTTTTGGGGGGAAAACAAAATAATATAACTAAAGAAAAACATCGTCCTCTTCCCCTCCCGCCGCGCGAGAACGCTGGTTTAGTGATTAAGAGATAAACTCAACTTGACTCAACTCAACACAACACAACACTCATTCTTTTACTCAATCACTCACTCAATCACTCACTCACTCAATCACTCAATCACTCACTCAATCACTCACTCATTCGTTTATACTCAGGTACACTCAGGTACATACCGTGGAATAACATAAATCCATCCATCCATCCATAAATTCATTCATTCATTCATTCATTCATTCATTCACCCATTCACTCGTTCACTCATTTTTCACCCTCAAAACTCTACCTACGTACAAAACCGCAATCCCCAAAATCCACCCATACATCTCCATCTATCCACTCATAACGTCCATCCCTCTAATTAATTTCTTATCCGAAGGAGCGCGAATCTGATACAAGACATCAAATCCCCATTTCCACCCATTAATTTTCAAAGCAACAATTTCATTTTCACCCTTCGAATGTCCTTTGATTTACATAACTGGTAACAAAAGAATTGCATGATCAGCGAGACATCGATAATAGACTCGACCGATTTTCGCAATCATGCCCAATTTCTTCTCCAGGTTGAAGGGGAAAGATGGCCCAACGAAAGCATCCAAGAAGAAGGGAGAGGACGATGTGAATGATCTAGTCCCAGCGAAGCCAACGTGGACCGATGCATGGACACGAACCACGGTCGAACCAGAAGAGATTCAAAATCTGGTGAGGGGATGTACCGTGGAATTAAAATCGAGAGGTATGCAATCTGATTCAGAATGGCATATCATTCCCCCCCCGTTATCGATTATGCACGAAGCCTAGGGGAGAGGGGGGAATTTACTATGGAGTCTGCATCTGTTACACAGTGCTAATTTGTGTCCGTCCTTGCAGCTTTGGATACGCCATTCCTTCTACTTCCATTCCGACCTACGTCAGATCCAAGTGCGGCACGAACATTTATTCGGAATTTCTTCGATAAGAGACAATTGAGTCGGGAAATGTTGGCACAAGAGTTGAGACTTACGGAACCTATGGTGAGGTGGCAGACGGAACATGAGAGTGGGACAAACAACTGATCTCAATTTAGGTTCTATGTAGTGTGCTTAAATGGTGTTGGGGTCGATTGGCCGGTGGTGTAGTTTCATGGGATGCATATGAATTATTTAAAGTTGGGGAGAATGGTAGGAGATGAGGGATTCAAAAAGAAGACCATGGCTAACTCTTATCAGACTCGAGATATGCCCGCGACGCTTTCGTAACCTTTATACCTCTAAGTGTAGATTCGGATGCGAGAAAAGATATTATTTTTGATTTCTTCGATCTCTTGTCGGCCATTGCTGCACATGGGAAAACGAATGGTTTAGCTGGGCGCAAATTATCGAGATATGCGGGATGGTGGGCTTTCGAACATAATGATACCGGCAATGGATTTGAAGGTGGATATAAAGGATGGTCAACGTGGGTTAAATCCATCCGTCAGATTGATAAATGTGCTTACCATTCTTTAGTGCGGCTGATGCTGCAAGTCATCTATTCTTCGCCTATCTACGATCACTCTCTCCTGATTCCGTCTCGGGCACAAACGGTATATCCAAATTACCTATGTCCCTACAGAAGTTGGTCCAGGAAACAGAATATCCACCGGAAAGACCTTCGTTATTACAACAATCGACGACAAAGGTGGTGATGATAGTAAATTCCGTTTCCCCTACGCCATTTGCATTGTTAAGAAGAGCAAATCACTTCCAATATCGAGACGACGACCGCGCTCTACAACAATTCTCCGAATTTGAGGATCCCGTCAGAGCTTTGACTGATGAATGTCGTCGTGTTTTGAGATCAATTTCTACTACGAATCAATCCCAGGTATCTAATTCTACAGAATCCACGGGTTTACGAGATGCCTCTTGGTCACGATTTGAGGATATTGGATTTTCTGCATCTTTTGATGATGAGATGGCGGATGATGAAAGTACCTTTTTAGGACCCAAAAAGCCAAAACCAATACAAGGGCTAAGAACCACTCCGGCAAATGGTGGATCTAAGGCCGGTGACAGACCAACTACTCCATCCTGGGCGGATTTCCTTTCTTCGGGCTTTGTTGATGATGGACCAAGTAGTCCTCCGCCTTTACTATTACCACCGGATAAGATTCTACCACCTATCAATACCAGAGCAGGAAGTTCGCAATCACATCAACCTAGACTCGAGTCAAGCATGGATTTACAACCTGGTGAGCTTGCAAGCATTACTCGATTTGACTTGGATGATTCATTCTGGTGGGTTTGGATTAGTAGTTTGGCTGGCGAAGAGACGGTAGACCGAAAGGCTTCATTTGGACGATGCGCTTTGATTGAGACAACAATTAAAGGTGGTCGTTGGTTGGTCATGGAGGAAATGGTCAAAGGCGCAGCACCGGAGCCTGAAGCGGGTGCTTATATTGCGGAGAAAAAGAGCTTCTGGGGACGTACCAAGAAGAATAAGAACAGCGGAAAGCGACGAGGATCTACAGGCAAAACCGAAATGGAGAAACCCGGCAACTTGAAACCAGGATACAATCAAAGTACTAGCGCAAGTAAGACTACGGTTGGCCTTGATCAACATGCTCGAATTCAAGCAGCGGCAATTCAATTACAACAAAGGCAAAAAAAGCAGGAGGAAGAGAAAGGACTAGCAGCGCGACGTGGAAGAAACGATTTTGAGGCAGCTTCTCTGAAAACTAACAGTGTATTAACACTTCAGCCCATGCTCAAATCGGAAGCTTCTCCAGCGATGAAGTGGGCCAATAAATACGATAAAGATGCTGTTCGAGAAGCATATCTAGGCAGTAACTTTATGGGACGAGGTCTTGGAGAAGGTACTATGCAGTCAAATGGAAATTCATATGATCGTCAAGCGGCTCTGTCACCAGGTCTCAATAGTAACAGAGATCTACCCCTTACTCCAACTACTCCAACTGGACGTCATTCGCCTTTACCGCCTCTACCAACTGGCGAAGATCAAGCTAAAGAGCCACGGGTTCCAATTTCACCAAGCAATATTCACCCACTGGAGAGGAAACCTGTCCCAGTATCCCCTTTGAATCAAAATAAGCCAAGTATGGATATTCCCAGAGCTTCTATGGATCATGCACCTTCGAGTCCGGAAACTCTGGATACGCCTAATAAATTGAAGAAGAATAATCCAGCTGCTCCTGGTGGATTCCGAGGTATGTTTGGAAGGAAGAAGCAAGTGAAGCCTGCTCCACCAAATGCTTCTCAAATGGCAATGAATGGCAAAGATGGACTCAAACCAGAAGGAAGGAAGCACAGTCTGACTAGACGATTTTCGAGAAAGAAGAATTCACTCAAGTCACCTACTAGTGAGAAGGGAGATGGATCGATCTCACCAGCTCCTCTAGTTGCATCTGATGAACAGACTCCTGTCACTCCAATAACTCCAATGACGCCAGCAACTCCTCGCCGTCCTTCATACGAACATTCTATTGCAGATGATCTTTCTAGAGTTGATACTGTTGATGCTAGGGAAGCTCGTCAAGAATTCTCTAGATTTGATCAAGGTCCTCTTGAAGATTTCCCAGCATTTGTCCCGGCAGCCGAATCCGATACGCCAAGAGGAAGTGAAGATTCCGAATCACCATCAAACAATGCTCAAAGTCAATATGAGGAAACCAATGAGGAACCTCAAGAAGAGCCACTTACACAGCAAATTTCTCCTCAAGATAAATGGGCACAAATCCGTAAGAACGTTGCCGAACAGAAAGCTAGAAATAGAGAACTCGAAGAACAAGCTAGAATTGGACATCGTCCATCTACTGATAATGATGATGAGACTTCAGGTGAAGAGAGTGAGTATTCCCCTCCTTCTAAAGTTTCTTCATGGGGTGATGTACTAATGGATCCAGCAATTGAATCTCGTGTTGCACGTATTAAAGCTCGTGTAGCTGAACTTACGGGTAATATGGAAAACAACAACTCGTCTGCTCCTCCACCTCTTCGAAGAAAAGCTCTATAGATTCTTTTACATCTATGTTGATATCGATACGATACCGAAATATACTCTTGTCATAACTCACCTACGATCAAAATATTACTTGTAAATTGATGCCTCGCAAACTCAATCGTCCTGGCTTCTATTTACATATGTTAAGAGGATTCTTACACATTCATATTCTATTGTCCGATAATTTACACACTCACACACACAGACGCAACTAAAGTTTTTTTCTCGATATTCCATTCAGATCAGATCTTGATTATTGCAGCGCAAATAATATGATCAGGTCGACTTTGTTCGATTTCTCGGACTTTTCATTTTTTGTTGTTTATTCGCGGATTCTTTCTTCAACACTTTTTTTTTGAGATACCATTCATGATTTCTGTTCTGCATTTGCGCATTTTGGCGAGTTGTTAAGTGAGGGATAGGATTAGGGGGGAGGAGATAAAAGATCGGGAGATAGAAGCAAGGTGGATAAGGAAAGGGGAAAGATTGCTTGTGATCTGGATCTGGATCTAGATTTGCAAAGGTGTGTGAAGAGATTGGTGAGAGTGGATATGATTTGATTGTATTGTGATTTTCGGGTTTTGAGGAAGTAAATAATGGGGAGATAGATAAAAGAGGGCTTGTGGGGCGGGAGATCAAAATAAGAGAAGACGATTGAAGAGAAAATGGGAGAGGATGATGTTTAGATACCAGTAATTGAGAATGAGATTTGAGATGCAGTTAAATTTGCAGATAGCATTTGAGAGTGTTTGAGAGGGAAATGAGAATGGGTATGAGAATGAGAATGAGAAAGAAGATTGAGAAAATATATTTGATTGAGTTGATATAATAAGTTTTGAGGTAATTGATTGCTTTTTTGGATGTGGATATGTAGAATTTGGAGGGAAAAAAATGAGATGAGATAAGATGTGTGTAGCATTGAAGTGAGTAGAACTTTGAACTTTGAAGCTTCAAGTTAGTATCTTCCTACCTCTTTCTTTTCTTCTCTCTTCTTCCAAACTCAGCGATGTATTGATATTTGATGAGGCCTTTTTTTTTTTTTAAAGTTTGATGTTTGATGTTTGCTTGGGTGTTTGAAGGAGGAGGAGGAGGTGTGGGTTGGAGGAGTGTTTTGGAGGAGTGGTTTGGAGGAGTGGTTTTGGGGAGAGAGGGGAGAGAGGGGAGAGAGGGAAGAGAAAAAAGAAAGAAAAATAAAGAGAATAAAAAAAGAGAAAAAGAGAATAAAGAATTAAATAAGGAAATTATAATATAATAATTCTTTAATAAGAATTATAAAATTATAAAGAGTAAGGGGAAAAAAAGAAAAGCAAAAAGGAAGTAATTTAAAGTTGATAATCATTGTAATAGATGAAAATGGGAAAGGGAAAGGGAAGAGGGTTAGAGATTGAGAATGAGGAGAAGGGGAGGGAAGTAGTAGGGACTTGGGAGGCAGGGGGAATAGGTATATAAAGGATTCAGTGACGTGATGTGATGTGATGGGGTGTTGATTGAAAGTAGGGTGTTTGGATGTGGTGATGTATCTTTTTATTATTGGTGAGGAGTTTTGTTGCGTGTCTTGTGCGTTAATTGCTTTTGGGTTGATTTGAGAGGGGAGAGGGGGGATTGTTTGGGTTTGGGTTTGGGGGATGGAAAAATGGAGGTTGGTTTTTGGGGGGGGAGTTTCTAGAACTTCTTTTTAGTGGGGATTTAAGTTCTGTGCGGTGGATTGAGATGGGGGATGGGGGATGCGCTTTTCTTTAGGGGTTCGGATTTCTGGGTTTGAGTTTTGGGCTGTGTGATTCTTGTAGAAATGAAGAGATAGATGGAGAGGGAGATGGAAAGGTAAATAAAAAGGGAGATAAGAAGGGAGATGAAGAGGAAAATACAGAGGAAAATACAGAGGAAAATACAGAGGAAAATACAGAGGAAAATACAGAGGAAAATAAAGAGGGAGATAGAAAGGGAAATAGAAAGATATATGGAAAAGGAAATGGAAAGTGAAATGAAGAGAGAGATGGAGACGGTGGAAAGATAATGAGAAGAGAAGAGGAGGGAAAGGGGAAACTCATTCACTTTTTTATATAAGCGAATTTGTACATCTTCAAGCTAGATATGTGAGTTTTGTGTTGCGGTAATCATAATATCGAGGTAGTGCTATTCGAAATAGGAAGATCTATATAAGTGAAAGATCTTGAAAAAAGAGTAAGTGTTCGAGGTTGTGTCAAATGGAGTGGCTTTTGTGTGTGAATCTGGAAGTTTGTAAATGTAGAGAGGAAACTTTTGGTCGTTTAGGTAGCTGTACCTAGTGTATATGATGGTTCGGGGATGGCGTATTGAGGGTTGTCACTGTGCTGGTGTGGATTTATATGGTTTCGTGGTGAGGAGAGATGGCTTTTGGTGGTGAAGAGAGTGTGTAGTGAGATGGTTTATATGCTGTTATGACTCGATAATAATAGTGTCTATTCACAAGGGAAGAACATCTGGAATGGAGTAGTTGGGTTGAGCTTTGGATGCAGTGTCGAAGATTGATCATCTGACGTTTTTCTGTTTCTCTTGCTTTTCTGAGATATCTTCTACTTGAATTCAAGTGTATCTAGTTCTGCATGCGATCCGATGCTCGCAATGGGTCGATTTCATACTTTTTTTTTAGAAAGCCCAGTCAATTTGGTCTATGGTTTATCCAACCTAGCCGTATCATACTCTCTCATCCACTGCGAGCACTGATCTGATCTGACGTCATTTTGTCCCTAAGAAATGGATTTGGGGAGGGAAAATGAGCAATTATATTGATTGAATGGGTAGAGTAAGAGCAGAAGAAGGGAAGGAACACGCTTATATTCAGACAGGGTAGCAACGGCAATTTAGCAAACCCGCAAATTCCAAGAACAACATCAAAGGAAGGTTCTTAAATCAACTAAACAAGACAAACATTATCCCGACTCGGTGATTAAGAAATGCAATCGCGATATCATGAGACTTCTGCGTGTTTTCATATTGATGCAGATAAATTGACTTGTGGTATGTGCGATGTGTTATGTATACGTAGTGAGAGTAAAATGCAGCTTTGGAAAATGAAAGAAAGCGGACATATTGTTTGCATGCGTATTGACAAAGTCGATAATTTTGAATGCTGATGAGAGTCGCATTATCAATGATATATCGGTCGTGGTGTGGTAACGTTCGCATTCCGATTGACCAGTCTCTGGCCTCAGAAAGAGATGTTAAGAAGAGGACGAGTAGTAAGCGAAAGTGGCTGTCACTTCTCTGGGAGTTTTGATTGGTCATCAAAGAGCTCATCCAATTAAAAGAGAAAACCGACAAGACACCAATGATGTGTGAACACGACATTGAACAGTCTTCTGGCTCACACTGCAGTGCACAGCCATGATGTATACTGCAAATATAAAAGGTTCTTTGTGTATCGTCGCATCAAGAACAGACTACATTCAACTTCTAGATGAATCGCGAAGACTTTCCGTTTCATTCTGAGATTTTCTAATATGTCTATGACCCCGAGTTCTGGATCTCCACAGTCACATCTCCCATCTTGTAAGAAGGAACTTCCATCGCTTTCTCCAATCTGTTCAAGATGTCAGGGATTTCTAGACTCATACGACTTCAAAGATCTGGATTCAGACTATTTCAAAAATTTTCAGACCTTACCTCCTTTCGAAGATCCTAAGCTACCGACTCCTCGTGCCGTGGAAAATTGCTTTTTATGTTCACAGTTTTTGGGTTCATACCTGGCTGAACTTGCAAGTCAGGCCAGTTGTATTAAAGCTCTGAGACTCAATCCTCAACATGTTTTGGATGATGTATCTAATCGTACGATCTTGTATTATGACGTTCATCGGCATGTCATTTTTATATATTTTCCCTCTGGATATCATTCTACCGAGGAGGAAAGTGAAAAAAGAAGGGACAGTCCTTCTCGAAAGCAGCAACGTCTCGGCGTATATTTGCAAAGGCGTGGGTGACAAACAGATGACTATGAAATATTTATAATTGCTAAGAATACTCCTCTCAGAACTCGCTGGCTTAGAGAGTTTTGTCTCAGTAGCTTCTTCCACAGGATCTGATGGGAGTCTGAATCTTTCAAAACAATGGTTACAGAACTGCAATGCAAGCCATGTTTCCTGCTCACGCAAAGCTACCACGTACCCAAATTTCCTTCCTACTCGTCTTATTGATATCGGAACAGAAGAATCAGTGATTACTCCACGGCTTCGTTTGAGAAAAGATATTCCATTAAATTCAATCTACTTCACTTTAAGTCATTGCTGGGGGAATATAATACCAGAAATTACCCTTCTTCAGTCAAACATCGAGCTTATGCTTCGCGAGATAAACTTTTCACAACTTTCAAATATTTTCCAGGACGCATTATGCGTAGTCCAGAAATTAGGAGGACGATATATCTGGATTGATTCGTTGTGCATTATCCAAGATTCAGAGACTGATTGGTTAGTAGAATCCGCTAGTATGTGTGATGTCTACTCAAACAGTCACTGCAATATATGTGCCACAGCTGCAAGGAATGGTAGTGAAAGGATGTTCCGTGACAGAGAGCCATTACAGGTACAACAAGGATGGTTTCAAACAGCTAGCGATGAGGATAATCACTGTGTCGTTGACGAAGATGCATGGGAAAAAGAGGTGGAAGATGGCATGTTATCCTCTAGAGCTTGGGTCTGCCAAGAGCGCCTACTGTCTAGACGAAATCTTCACTTCGGATCTAGACAACTATTTTGGGAGTGTCTAGAACATGAGGCTTCTGAAACGTTTCCCAAAGGTTTTCTACAACGAGGCGTCAGAAGCTCCGGTGTGAAACCCCAGGTCAAAGTACTTGTTAATGGCATCGAAAAATGCCAATCGGACATGTCTTTCGAAGGTGGACAAATCTGGCAGAAAATCGTAGAATTGTATATGAAAGGTAATCTAACTTTCAAAACGGACAGACTTGTTGCAATCGGAGGAATGGCAAACGAAGCGGCAAAACACATAGGGGGAAGATACTTAGCGGGAGTATGGGAAAAACACCTGATATATGGTATTCTTTGGAATGCTCGAGAATACCCGTCCAATCTTTCCAAATTTACCGAAGCTCCCCTAGAGAAGGAAGAGTATACCGCCCCCAGCTGGTCTTGGGCCTCATTTAACGCCGAAATAGAATTTCCTTCAAAAGCCTGTGGAAGCGAAGGTATTGAGCAATTTTCTCAGATCTTGGAAACACATGTGGATCTAGCAATTGATAACCCATTTGGGAAAGTATGCGGTGGATATATCAAACTCAAAGGGGATATCGCCTCCGCTACTTCTTGGCGCGAGGAATTTTCCGGCTGGTATTTGGATTTTGAGAGTGGCGACGTAAGAGGTGGTAGAAAATGGGGAAAAATGTTTATCCACTTTTTTTGTGACTTTAAAGATATGACGGAAATTGAGGGCCGGGAAGTGTATCTTCTTCCTGCCTGTAGGTTCCATTTAGGGAGTGGTGAATGGCAGGTTAGGGGCCTAATATTGTTCCCAACAAATAGAGCGAGATGGGAGTTCCGAAGGTGTGGTATGTTTTGGTACCAAGACGATAAGGAACACGAGACTATGATGTCTGAATGTAGATCTTTCACCCGCGAGCAGAAAATTCAATCGCCTGAATTTGGTCTACAAGATGACGGACAATTTATTATCAAGATCTTTTGATAGCTGGTATGATGTTGGCATGTATATTTAAATTCAATTGGCTCATGATGCGGCAAGTCATTTTTAGAAAAACTTTGCTTTATCCAGCATGGCTTGAATCTTTGTGAAAAATTGGCGCGTTAATAACAAGCTTGAGCACCGAAACATAGATTTGTTTCGCCAAATTCTATATTCTAGTCTGCTGTTTGAAAAGAAAGGAACGCAAAAAGTATATACTTATCTATGAATACTTATTAATTTTAGTCTTAATATATTATGTTTACTATAATAAGCTACTAAAGCTGATTATCAATTAGCCTGTGAAATATTAGCATGTAAAAAATTAGTTTAGATATTATATATATTTAATCTACTTAAGTTACGATTTCGCAAATCCAGAACAAGTTCTATATCACTCGCTATCTTTCTTTATTATTTCCGACTCTTATAGAACGAATAATAGAGTCTCTCTAATAATCTTCTAGTTTTCTCTACTATATCCCTCGGATCTCAACCAGTTATCTTGCATAGGTACGACAGCATGGTTTTTTATGGCGTCTTACATTTCTCTTTAGTATACTAGCTTTATTTTGTGCTATTCTTGGTTACTCGCTTGTTAACAAATAACCGAGGCCTAGGTTTTGATTTTTGTGGATTAGATTCGATTCTTTCGATTAAGAGAAAGTTAGTCAAAATAAATGTTCTGGATAGCTTGATGATTGATGATAGAGCTTGATTTGGGCTCGGAATGGTTTGCTTAGGCTTGGTATTTGATATGTAGTTTTAGGAATAGTAATTATAATATATAATGTAAATAAAATCGGAGAGTTGTAGAATCGCTATGCACAATGAAAGATCGAATCTTATGTCAGTATGAGGGGGAGTAGACAAGAAGATTTGTCTAGGGGCTGGGGCTGAGGTGAGGAGGAGCTAGTCTACTGAGGGTGGAGTAGAAGCGAAGTATTGATGGACATTCACATACGGAATTGGACTAGGGATATATTGATTATTGAAACTAGCATTGAATCATGTTAGCGCTTAATACTGAAGGGGATGAAGATACGAGGTCTTGCTATATTAATTAAGGATTCAAAGTAATCATGAGCCACGATGATATAACAGACTATCTTTGGAATTGCAGAGAAAAAGTATACCGGTGAGAAAATGTACACTTAGCATTTTACTACAGACTTCTTTTGGTTATATTCACCTAAAAAGCAATAGTCAAGAGCCAGGTGCAACAAAGAAATCAAAGAACCCACTGGAGGAAAGAGTTCATTCTTCATTCACTACACACTTAGGGTCTTAGGTTGAGAGCTATATCAAACCCATAGAACAGTATATTTATTCTTAGTAGGGCTGAGATATGTTTTTTTCCCTTGTAGGGCGTGAAAGCAGATGCTTTACAATCAAGAAAGAAGAAAGAGTATAGGTAATTTTACAACGCGATAAGCAATTTACATCCAAACCTGCAAAAGAATCTAGGAGGGAGCGGAATGATCATCTAAATTTCGACGTGAAAGAAATCAGTTTACCACTGCCATCAAGAACCCCACACTGTGCATGATATCTGCAAGTAAGCGACAGCAAAACGCTCTCAAAACATCAACAAGTAAATGGCAAGAAAAATTATCGCGAAAATCAGTTGAAATAGAAGTATATAGACGCATGGAGTGGAATTTGAGCTTGAGTTTATCCCTAGAATTTTGAGGGTGACAGGACAACATTTCCAAACATCAAATCATGATTAGTGAGCGTAAGATCTTCAAAATCATGAGGATTTGAGAAAGAACGGGAAGGGGTTTTTATATCTGTGGTTCTTGAAAATTTCGACGAGTTTGGTTGATAATGTGTCTTGAATCACTGTTCATATATATGTTCCCACAAGACCGAACGCAAACATTGATTGGTCAGGAGTCTCCGTGAACAATCTTGCATTGGGTGTATAAATATAATGGATACCTAGTTTGACTGAATGATGCGGATACGAAAGAAAAATCGGCACGCTTTACAAAGCATTGGGCCGGGACGACTAAAGAGCTGAGATGATTTTGTTATTGCATTTGATATAAGTAGATGGAAGTTCAAAGTTCAATTAGATCCGTTGAATTGAAGCAATAATAGGAAATCAAAATCCTGACGGTGGAAATTTTGATAGCGAATATTGTGCATGATGTTCAAAATCCATGGAGGAATAAATTTTACCGATTAGAAACAGTTTCACGTTTTTCTATGCTGAGGTTATGCTTCTATGTGTATCTTTAGTGGTCCTGGACCTGGTCGCTGAGATCAAGTCGCAGGCAGCCATTATCATCAAGACTGGGGGGAGATATGTGCACTCTGTTGATAGAAGAAGAATGTAATGCGAGTATTTATATTATGGAAGCCTGTCCGAGTAAATGAATTAACCATCACAGTTCAGACCTTAAGTTGGAATTTTGTACTTTTTCTCAACCAGGTATCAGTAAAAATAACTTGTCATGAGAGGCAGGTGTAGAGTCAAATGCGTAGTGCGACAACGAGAAAATAGTTCTGGCCATATTTGATCTTCAATATGCTTCGTGAAGTGTGATGATAATGGCCTGTTGATGATAAATAATGATAACCAGATATTTGAATGTGAATTATGTGAGCAACCGTAGCTCAGCAGAAGTCTAAATGAGAAGTAGACCTTGATTGGTGAAGAACGACAGATGTAGCACGTGGTGACGATTCGTGGTGACAATGTTGTATTGAAGTATTTCAAGATAAGCATGTTCTGCTTTTATATGATAGCGGCTTGTAACTTTCGTAATACTTGGTGTGGAACACAGTCATGATAACCTGTACGCTTATATGAAAGTAACGACGGTGCTCACTATATATAGATGTCTGCAAATGGTAATATACAATAGAAGCATGAGAATGGTTTGCAATAAGGGAAGAAGAACTGAGAAGGTTGCTTATTATCGTCTCCAACCGTATCTCGTATTTCTCTATGCTCTACAAGTGCTCAAGAAACATTGTGCTGGTATCTATATCGCTGTTATAACCTATTATGAGAAAATTCAACGAATTTTGACAACAAGAAATTTCTATTGGTGACGACAGAGAAGTCGAACTCGACTTTAAGAATGAACATACAAATCCTTGTCTTTGGCTTAATATGGAGATGAAAAGGAAAGGCACTGCTGAAACACAACTACTTCCTACAAACCAAGTCCTCAAATATTGTCATCGGCAGCATAATAAGTCTTGGTTCATTGGTGCAACTTCATGGCTTCTTTAAATAGACAAAAGTCCATGGATAGACTCAGAGAGGTGATATTAATCTACTGTCCAGATATTAAAACCAAGAGAAAAGTGTTTAAAGCAAAAGATTAAGTGGTTCAGATTTTTCGTTTGTGGCCGAGACCAGTTTTCACTGTATGTATGAGGTTTCGTGTGGCAGTCGTATCATTCTTCAGAGATGAGCTATTTTACAAGTCACGTTTAAGATCACTTTCGTAAAATGGTTGAGAGACGGGTCATTACAGATTAATTATTAGCACAGTCATTGCCATACTTATATCAGTAATGTGAATAGATGTATTCGGTGACGAGAATAGTGCGCGGCAGTAGTGACGATACCAGACAATAAGACAACAACCTAGATCTTATGGCAGCTTTTTACATTCAGAGGTTCAGAGCGCAATTAAAGCTGGGATGAGAAAATTTGACTGTCAGACGCTTTCGCTTGAGAATAATTCTCAATACTTCTGTGAGACTGAGCTGTCGTTCCTGGAGCGGACATGATCGCTTTTGATCGTCTTCTGGGTAGAAGGGGACTACGAGTTAAATAGACAAATTGTCTATGAAGTAAAGACGTAGCCATTGGATTGCTTATAACATGAAAGCCAACCCACAACAAGAATGTCCTGGGTCCCACTTTTTGACAAGCGTAAAAAATCCCAAGATTTTCTTAATGTTTCAAGTTGAATGTTGGCCAGGATTTCTGGAGTTGAGATTGAGTTCCAATAGAAGATGAAAACTTTGAGAATATGCTATCTCTGAACCCGTCAATGGAATGCAGCGCACAATAAGCCTTGCTTGATTTCATGGCATCAATCAACGCGGGGTGACCCCTGAATCTTAAGGAGGCCAGCCAGGTATCTTTCCTTCATACCTAAGAAGGCAATCAAGAACGTATAAGCACTCCAAAGAAAATTAAAATATCTTACCTACGGTCGTAAAGCAGCAATATTTACGAAAAGAGAAGCGGTGACATCTAACCCTAACATTATCGAAATAAATTGTGATGGCTGGACAACCTCAATAAAACCGCTGGTTGGGAAAAAAGCTTCTGCTCTACAAGAAGAGAAGTATGAAAGAAAAGAGTCGTTTGTATACATGATCTGGATTTCAGCTTTCATTTTGGAGTCAATTGCTCGAACAATTGCTATACTCCCCTTAAGCGAGACCCCTCAAATGCCCCACTTATTTCCAGTACAAACACTTACAAATAACAAACAACTCAAAAACCCAGATCACTTCATCAAGAATCAATGCACTCATTTATATCTACAGAGTTTCAGTGTAAATAAGAACAAAAAATATCCCGTGCAGGGTTTGAACCTGCGATCTTCTGTGTTCTTTGAAAACTCATGTGAGAATCCTGTGAGACAGATGGCATGACCACTAGCCCAACGAGATCTTTTGATTGGTTGTTTGATTGATTTGATATTACTAGGTCACAATTTAGACCTATAAGGGATACAGCTTAACGATGGGTTAAGGAAATGGTTTTGGAGGGAGTGAGAAGAATTTTCATCAACAGATTGATCAACAGCTTGATCAATTGGTAGAGCTATCATTTTGTATAAAAAGCATCTACATTCAGTCACTAAGTTACCTACAGAGTTGCTTTTACATATTTAAATGATCAAAATAGAATTATAAAACAATGACATGCTATACTGGCTAAGCTTTATACTTAGGTTCATGTCTCTTGATACGGCGGCGAGCCGTCATTATCACACAAATATTGTTCTCGAGAATAGAGCTTTCAACTTTCCACAACAGGAAAAGCAAGGAAATTCAGATCTCAATATTATTGTGTCGTTTTTCTGTTACATAGCTTACTGTTATTAACTCTTCCAAGGAATCTGAAATTTTCTCCATCGATTTAGGAGCACAAATCTAGTTTACACAGATATAATGCTCAAGAAACACTAGAAAAAGTTGTCGAGAGCTTGACTCAAACTGAGTGGTATCTAATCGGTAGAGCCTCGATATTCTGTGCTATTTCTAAGAACCTTCTGTTTGGAAGATGAATGAAGCTTCCAGTGCCCAAAATACTAAAGTGATGCTACATTGTATTGAGAACTATCCTGGGCTGTCTCCGTGGGACAATCTCCATTCTATCCAGTCAATACCCACCCGATGCGTTGGCGAACTAGAGTTGTTCTCGTAATGAAGAAATAATGAGATTATGATATCTTGTTCTTATTTATATTCACGTGGTGACAAGGTCGTCGTTGGTTGCGGTCGACGAGATTTACCAACAGCGCGGAACACGTGCAGCATCTACAAAGTGTCAATCGTTCCACTATCACTCTATTTTCGGATATTGTCTATTCCAAAGCTTGTTTTTGGTTGTTTTTTATTTTATCAAAGTGCATTGGTAGGTTAAGGTCTACCTTTCGATTCTCTTGGTTGTATCTGAATTGTAGATTATTCAAGTCACGTAAGAGAGTGTCAGATAATTGCAGTATTGTCTTCATCATCATGGTTCACTTGGTTTCAGTTAGATTTGGAGAACATTGCGCCTTTCATTAACTAGTATAGAATTTTCTGAATGTTTAATTTGTGTAACAGGTTTCTTTTTATTGTCATGGTATTACATCACGGAGTAATCGAAATATTCTAGTGACAACACCGTTACTCCGCTACACTTTCCCCATACTGCCAGCTACCTTGTTGCACCAATTCAATGTGACACCGAGCACCGCAATAAAATAATTGTCATTCCTCCGAATATTTTGTTCCACTTCCCACCAATATCATGCCAATCACACCCATATCACAATAAATGGACCTTGCGTGATTCTAGCAGACGAAGATCTGGTTCCCGCCGAAAGGATTAACTTCTCTTCAAGAAAAGTTTTCTATAACGACCACGAAGTCTCAATTCATCCACGCTGTCTACGGGAATTTCCCACTTGCCATCAAGACCCAAAATCTCGTATGCCAAAGTCCAATTGCGAAGTTGCAGCTGATATGCGGCGATAGTAGGATCGAGTTGCTCAAAACTATTGTGGTCGTCGAGACGGGCGATGACCTCCACTTTTGCGAGATTGAAGCAGTTCAAAACAGAAATGACCATGGCGACGGTAGCAAGTCTACCTTCGCACGTCGCGACATTGTGATGCTGTTTGGGGGCCTTGATGAGAATCTTGAAGTCGTAGATGACCGCAGCGTAGCCGATGAGAGCCTGTAAAAGAGCTTCAATATCCGGGGGCGACTCCAGCTGGGAGAGCTCAAGGTCAATAATCATCTGAACATAGTCGCCGGTCTTCTCAATGGTCAAGGCGGGGTGTTGACGAAGGGTCGAGAAGTCGAACTCTACAATATTAGATCCCGGGACAGCAAGCTCATCTTGCTGGGCAGGTTGGTCTGCTTGGACAGGTTGGCTGCCATCGCCGTGATTGCTGACAACCTGCTCGTCTTGGGTGGATTGACTACCGTCATCGTGGTCGCTTCGAGTCATATTTACTTTGGAAACAATCTGTTTGTAAACAAAATGTTAAAGGTTTGAGTCGAAGTAATTCTCAGATAGGGAGTGTCTTGAGTGTGGGAAGATGTTTGAGTTTTTGTTCCTTCTGAATGATGGATATGGATGTTCTTATAGAAGTATTTGTTACTGCGGGGTATGTTGTAATTTAATTCCAGAGTGAAATACACGAATGGGTACAGCCACCTATGCTAGGGCCGTAGTATCCGATCAAATCAAAAGTTTAATTTATAAGCAAAGATGTCACATATTTAAATTCACTACGGCTTCTTAAATTTTTAGATTGTTTCAGCATCATTCCTTACTTCTAAGGCGTGGTAACTAAACACTTCTTGGAGACATGGAGATTGAAATCTTGGGCTCTAAGTAACCTCTCGAACGTCAACCAACTGTTCATTGTTAGTCTTTAGACCTTGAAGTATCGTGATGTAGAGTATGAAATTGAATATGGCAGATAATGCAGTTACTAGGCTTGATAGTTATAAATTCACGAATCAATTTTGTGTCAATAAGATATTGATATTTCTTTCTTTGAATAGAGATCTAAACATATCTGTGTAAAATAACGTCACTTGTTCCAAAACATTTCAGTTTAAAGCTAAAAGTAGTTGCTGGCTCTATCAAGACATTAAAATATCAAAATTTTCACACTCCAAATCATCATTTATGGGAATTCATCACTTCAATGGTACAAGTTAAACTATCAACTACGCAGATTAGTTTTCATACCTCTCCATCACTTGAGGGTCACCCATATGTCGAGCTTTTACTGGAAACACGTTATGAATTGTGGAATTTCAGCAATTTAGTTAAGTATCATTCATTAGAAGAATCAAATGGCACATGTAGTTAGATAAAAAGTGGTAATATTTGCTGCGGTATAAGCTAAAAGTCCGAACCCTTCGGGACACAGCAATAGGTACCTTCGCCCCCGGAATTTACTCCCCCAACATAAGAATCAAATGTGTAACAACTAGCCAGCACATTGTCATCTATTTCCACATGATGACATCTTTTCCCACCACCTAGTTCCCCAAAAGAACACCCCATACCGTTGCTATGCAAGAGTAAACAAAATCAGAATACTCTGTGAATTGCCCCCCGCTCCCTCAAAACTATCATCACTACAGAGTTTTTGTTCTATTGATTGCAAAACTCAGTGCGGTAGACACCACGAAGACGCTTTCCATAGGAACTGTACTGATTGATAGGATAGCGTTCAGAGCCGGCCATGATCTGGAAATCCATGGTCCAATCCTCAAAATTGAGTCCGTTAAATGCTGCAGCCAGCTTGAACTGATGGAAGTTGTCATAACTGTCGACATCGACAAGAACATTAAGCTCGGTAAGTGGGAAAGTGTTGAGCTGTTCAATCAACTTGTTCATATTCTGAACACGTTGATTATAGACTGCTCGTGAGCCATGTTGCATAGGCTGGATTAACTTGACCTGGACCTTAGTGATGACCGCAGAGTACTCAGGCAAAACTTTCATCAAAGCCAACATATCGGTGGGAGGGTCGGCGAGAAAGTTAAGATCGATGACAAGTTGCTTATAATCTCCGTTCTGCTTAAGAACCAAGGCATAATGCTTTTGGATGCATTCAAACTGAATGGTCGCAGCCATCTTCTTGGCGTTCTCCTCAGTGATCTTCTTGTCGGCCAACTTCTCTTCTTCGGCAGCCTTCTTCTCCAACTGCAGCTTGTTCCAGGCAGCTCTCTGCTCATACCACTTCTTGTCTGCAGCTGAAATCTGCGCAGCAAGTTCTCCCTTCTTGCTGTTCTGCTCCTCTGCGATCTTGACAGACATTGGTACAAGCTTGGCCTGTCCACGGTTGTTCTCGGAGCCCATCTTTAATTGTGATTGTGATAACCCGGAAAACGATTCGGATATTGGAAGTTTGAATAAACCTATATATGATGGTCAGTACTGATGTAGAATAGATACTACGAGAGACTTTTGTTCGTTCTTACTTTATTCGTTCTTACTTTATGAAAGAGTATAAAAGTTGTGGTATGGTCAAGTCGAACTTGTTTGTGGATGGAAGAATGTAATAATGAGTTGTTGATCTTTGTCTTAGATATTGTGAGGAAGGTGTTTATCTTAGGCGTTGTAAGTAAGATACTTCTCAAAAAAAGATTGGAATTCTGTGGTCGAAAGAAATCATTATGTAGATAATGTGATACAACAGTTCTTCTGTCGGTCTACGCTAGTGTCTTAAACAGTGATTTATTCTACTGCATTAGCTGAGCCTTGTGATTTCGTCTTACCTGAGCCGTAATTAACTAAATCTTTGGTATCTAGAAGGCTACACTATGACGTGATTCATTTTCTACATGTATAATGGAGGGAAACGTTGTGTATATTCACTTTGAGATGATTCACCACAGTTCATGGAACTTGCCATAGCTAAATTGGCGAGATTTCAATTCTATCACATGTTTCACGTATCATTCATTACCATATGAAAGTAGAAGCAGCTGCTCAAAAGAGTAATACATCCTCTTTGTGCTTAGTCTTCTGGAAACAATCTTGTTCTTTTTTTGCAGTCTGAGAGTTCTTCTCCCTTCGCCTGATTCCCCAACTATCATTCACCAACCGTAACTCGCTTAGCATTCACATTCATTACAACCAATATACTGATATCCCAATAAAACATCATTCACAGACATAAATGTATAATATTTGTTCATTAATGAACTTATTATTGATCTACAATAGAGTTCAAAGCTGAACGAGTTTTTCTCATTAACAAAATAAATTCATTCATAGATCAGATACTATGCCTGTGAGATACCTAATCCCATTGATGTACCTTTATAGAAATTAAAGCTATCTGCAAGATATATGAAATGAATTACTCACTGTAAAATTAAGTTTCCAAATGTAACAATAGTAATTGTAAACATTGTATTATACGACGTCGTTCAACAAATCTGAGAAGAACATGACAAGTTTTCAAGGAACTACTCTGCAAACTTGAAGAAATCTCAAAAGGGGGAAGTACTAGCTGTCAACTCTCGGCAACAATCGAAAAAAAAACATTAATTTATTTGACTATCTGAGTATATACCAATGTTTCATTTGAACTGGGAGTTTTAGTAGATATTTCATAATACCTTTTGATCAACAATAATACGATGCTCATTCTATATCCCGAAATCATCCAATTTGCATACTTACTTGACCTAAGCGGAGATATAATGTTTATTCTCTCCTCAGATGTTTCTATACGAGAGAAAATATTAATTTCATGTGATATATCAAATTCAATCTAATTGGGATTCATGTTGAGGTAGTTATAAATTGAGTATGTAGAGATTTTATGATAAGTTACTCTTTTTTTTTTTGGCTTTTTAGTTAGTTATGCAACGTGACCAGTCACAGACTCAAGGTCCATCAATGGCAAAGCAATTTAAAGTATTTTCATTTTCAATTGGACAATGCTATCTTCGTGAAAAGCTAGAAATATTTCACGATCTTCTCCGAAAACAGGACATCCCCTACGGAAACCAATAGCCAAACTATGATCTTCCCTCCCTACTTTCCGATTTTGTATCACTTCTCCTTGTGAGCTAAGAACTCGGTCTTGTACAAACCAGCCAATCTACGGTTCCATGGACTACCAATATCAACACTGAATCTACCCTTAACCCTAAGAATCTCCGTAACCATTGTCCAGCCCTTAAAATTCAAGCCGAATGCTGAAGCTGCGAGTTTCATTTGATTGAAGTTAAAGGCGTTATTGAGTGAGACCACGAATTGGAAATCGTCAATCTTGAACTTGTTAAGGCAGTTGATAGTCTGCATCATGTTTCTGACTCGAAGGTTGTAAACCTCAGAGGATTCATGATATGTTGGAGCGACTAGTCTGAACTCAACCTTTGTGATAAGATCCGCATACTTGTAAAGAACAACATAGAGATTGCCTTTGTTGGTTGTCTTTTGGTGATGAATGATGTCAATGTTGATATGCAACTTGACAGTTCCGGTGCCGGCGTCTTTTACTACCTTGAGCGCAGCGTGCTTAGGTAAAGTAGTGTAGTCAAAGTTGAAGATGCGTTGAAGAGCCAAAGCCTTATCTTGTACCAACTGTTGGGCCTTGGCCTGCTGAGCCTGCTGATTTCGTGCTTCCTTCTGCTGTTCAGTAGAAAGCTTCTCGGCTGCCTTTTGTTCGGCATAAACTTGAGCTGCACGCTTGACTGGTGCTTGACCGCGGGCGTTTTTGAAACCCATCGTGAAGTTTCGAGTGGCTTTTTAAGGTGTTAAATAGTATTTGTAGTAAGAACTACGAAGAATTCTGTATAGAAAGGATAAGTTGAAGAAACTTGGGAGTCTGAATATTCTTGTTCTTCGTTGTGGATGTGGGGATTTTAATGGAATGTTTGGAAAATGCATTGTAAAAAGATTCTGGATTCTAGAGAAAGAAGAATACCTATATACTATCTTGCTAACTGCAAGGAAGCTCTCCTACTGCTCCCAAAGCAATTCAATGTATCTGTGTCGTCAAACTAGCAGTACTCCGTGCAAGTATCGACGTATTGAAGTGTATGGCGCAGCTAGTAGTACGGCTAGCCAGTCAAACTTTGTGATACTGCTGATGAACTGATGTATATGTAGATTATTGAAGTCATTCATCAACCATATCGAATAATCTACCGTAATACAACCAGTATCAAAGTCACGATACGCTGCATGTCGAATTCTTATGATACGGAATGAACGTATTAAGAATGCAATAAATTGCCAAGTCATTTGAATGAGACTAACAGCTAGATAGAAATAGTTTTCAATGCCTTTTGTACGGTAACAATATAATTTATTCAGAATCTTGAAGCATTTCTGAATTTTTTGGTAGTTGGGATTCACTCAACTCCAGGGAATCTCCAGGGTATTATTGTATCGTGACATTATGAACATTTTGGTTTCACAGCACGCTACTTATATTTCTGTCACGGTCCGAAGAGTTATATCAACTTTCACTCTCTTTTTTGTTCCTCGTTGCGATGGAGAACTATCTATAATACTTTCGTATATAATATAGGTTTATAATATTTCTGTATATAATATGAGTTTCTATTTCCGAGGTTTTAATAATCACAGTTTGAAGAGTCCATAATTTTGTTGGTTTGCCATATACGCACAAACTATTTACTCTCAGTTCAATGTCATATCTAGTTCAGAAATTAGATTGAATATTTGATGATGGTATTTGTTTTGCATTGATGCTCCAACTAGCGGCGTGCTGGTGGCATGTTCTGTCTATAATTCCCTGATACTCTTTGTAATAATCGTCTCTGGTGTCATAATGACACGTGTCTCCTTATCTATGAAATCTTTACTATGGATCCTCTAGACTATCACGATTCCCCACTGCTCGTCGCATACAATCAATGTCGAGCTAAGTACTATTTTGAGTCAAAAACTCACTCCTATATACCCCAGCTAATCTGCGAGCATTTAAACTCCGACCAGTATTGTAATTAGTATTTTCCGTATTTCAAATACGCCCCGCTTTAGTGGTATGTATTGATATTTATGAAGATATTACAGTAATTACTATTGAATTATATATTACTGAGAGTATTCCATATTTCAATAATATCGAATATCACTAGCAATATACTAAAATACGGGAATTTACATATTTTGATTCAGATATTATATATTTTGATTGACTTGAAACCTAACAAGGAAATAGATCATTCAAAATACACAATATTCGAATCGAAATATGTAAATTCCCGTATTTTAAAATATCTTCAGTATAGCTCCTTTCGTATAATACATACAGATGTGAATATCATTGGATATTATACATACTAGCGTGCGTATTGTATTCTTCATATCAGCCACAATAATACTACCGTATCCTAACTACAACACTGACTCCGACCTTTTAAATTCTTTTCCTTCTGTTGGTCGCCAAACAATGCTGTTCCCATTGTCCAACTATTAAATTTCAAGCCGAAGCAGACGGCAGCTAGCTTCATTTGCTGAAAATTATTGGGTCTGTTGACGGAGAAGATGAAGTTAAGATTATTGAGATCAAAAGTATTTAGGATATCAATAGTCTTGATCATGTTCTGGATTCGGAGACTGTAGACGTCTACCGAGCTGTGAAATGTTGGCGCGACGAGAAAAATTTCTACGTGCTTAATCATTGGTGCGTACTTAGGAAGAATTCGAAGAAAGTCTATCTCCTTAGTAGTACAATTCGGATGTATGATATCGATCTGGATGAACAGCTTAGGTGTCCCGCTATTATTCTTGACTTTTAATGCCTAATGTTGAGGAAGAGCTGAATATTCGAAGTCCTGCGCATACTGTTCGTCTTCTAATTGCTTGGTACGTAACTCATAAGCAATAGCCAATTTTTTATTCTGTTCAGCGAGTTGTTGAGCCTCTTCGCGTGTCCTCCTGCCGCTAACTTTGCCTCCGTGTATTTCTTAGAAGCCGGAATTTGGGTAGCGCGACCACGATAGTTTTTGTTACCCATTTGGGTGATTTGTGAAAATTGTTGACTTTTGCAAATTAATTTTGGAGGATTTATTGGAATGATGTATCAATTATTATTGAGCCTTTAGAGAGGATGACTTCGAATATCAGGTCTTGCTATCTTTTATAACATTTCATGAACCATACAAGGTTATCCACGAATACGACCGACACGAACAGTTTGAAATTTTTCAGTGTAATATACACAGTGGAATGCCCTGAAATTTCATAACAACCGTATCGATGAGTTCTGATTAACTGTGTTCCGGCAAACATTCGCACATAATTTTGGCACGGTTGAATCAATAAGGCTTTGTCCATTTTCTGATGTTTAGGATACTAGCAATGAACTAGAAGCTCAGTATAGCAAGTTCGCTACGATACCGCTAAGTATGAAGTGGCCCCGGATCAGGGCGAGGTGAAAGAGTGAGGGCAAATGATACTGCTTATCGCCGGATACATTTCCCACGGTGGTATCATTCATGGCAATAGATTTGTTTAGTTCAACAACATTGTATCAGAGAAAATGGAGGATACGGTAGCAATCTGGCAGATTGATTCCCATCAGTTTTCCATTTTGGCTCTAGAGTTTGTCACGGGATTTCAGATAGGCATGTCTTTTGGCCTTGAAGAACTTGAATGCTTTGAAAACCTATCGAGTTTTTGAATGCTCTATGTAGCCTGTAGCAGTGCCTATTGCTGTATTCCACTAATTCAACACGTTTTTGCGCTAGAATGAATGACTAATTGTATCGAGATGTACTAGTAAGAGAAGAGACTTTCGCGACAGAATTTATGAATAGTGAGGCAGAGCACTGCCTGAAAACTACATAAAAATCAACTAATCTAAAAATTGTAGAATCTAATCACATAAAGCGCGTAAGATACTCTACATTTATAGTTATAAATTAATTTCTGAGGTCTTCCTAGCGCATCTTTTCTCCTCTTATCTTCCGCGTGATTTTTAACAAGCTAAAAAACACATAAAAACTGACAGAATGATGCTACAAAATGGTGTAAACTGTCCATGTGATATAATAATCGGTTTTATGTTATGATTGTGTATGTTTCTTTCTCACGACAAAATTTGATCTTTTGATCTAATCACGTCGCCAAACCCCTTTGATTCTCGCTAATACCACGAATCAGAAATCCGGGTCATCTTCATGAGAGAATTTATAGTCAGACAGGCATACCTACTCATGCTTAATAGTAAACATGAAGAAAAAAAATGCATTCATCCATATCCTTAGAATAAAAAGTTTATAATGTCATAGCTAAACCACCCTAGAACACCCGTGTGAGCTATCACTTCTCAGATTTCGGAGACATACTAGTATCTTTCATAATTCAATACAAGATTCATAACATAACTGATCTCCTTTAATTTAGCTCACTTAATTCTTGCAAACATTCCGTACTTGGGCATTAGATAGTCGCCTCTTAATTCTGGTTGCCAAAAAGAGATCTTATGCCCAGAATCTAGGAGATGCGGCCTGCGGTGATGATGGGACAATTACCAAACATCAACTGGCAAACTGATTGAAATGTCACCTTTCATGCATTAATTACTTCTCGGGTGACCAAAAAATTTCCTTCTTTGTTGGTAAGATATAGGGCATACAACGCTCACGAGGTAGTCATGAGAAATATTGCGGGAAAGCGGTAAAATTAGATACTTGTGTCATATGCACAACGAGACTAAGCTAACTAAATATTTACATTTGAATGATTCTTTTAATTAAGAGAAAGTCAAGACTCTAATTTCTCACGGACCTGTTCCTTTGGTGCCTCTATTCCAGGAACACGACAAGGATTGCTAGGATCGTAAGCCATACTCATTACGTTCGCTCGAAGCCGTTTGAGGGCTTTTCCATCTTCCACAATGAGAGACTGGCGCGAATCAGTCCTATTCCCTTCTTGATTTTTGATGCGACCAGCCGCAGATGATCTGCGCCATACCCATACCAAAGAAGAGATGATAAGAACAGCAACCACGACTCCAATGGTAGCACCGGCTATCACGCCGGTACTTGCACCATGGCTTACGTTGTTGTTGCTTGTCGTCGAAGCTGCAGCAGATGAGTTAGTCGTAGTACTGCCAGTAGTATTGGTGGTGCTGGAGGTGTTGGTATTTGTGGCCAGTAAAGCTTGATTGAAGAGTGAGGCAACATTCGCATTTTTAAAGTCCTCAGAAGGGCGAGTGAGTTGTGCAAAGCCACTGGAACTATTAATTAATTAATTAGGCATGAAAATGATTTGAACAGTTGAAGAACACTTACTTTCCACCAATAACATCAGTAATGTTACCTGGGACAATGTATCTGTTGGCGTCATGATAGAACGTTGATGTCCATGATAACGTGTACATATCGTAAATAGCCACGCCCGAACTTTCCCAATCACAATAAGATGAGTACTTCTTTTGAGCTCCACCAACTGTTAACATCTGTCTATTTCCAACTACATGGCAGGTGTGTCCAAAACGTGGACTGCCTGGTACAGACTCATAAACTTGTATCCACGTGAACGAAGGTAATGAGAGCACGAATACATCGTCATAAGATACAGAACCTCCATCTTGTCCACCATAAAGATATATATTGTAACTCGAATTGTCAGGGGCAGTGGCGACAACGGTACAAGAGTCCATCCTTCTTGGGGGAATATTTCCCGAGGCTTGTTGAGTATACCAAGACCCGTTCCCTTGATTATATGCACTGTTGATATCGAAAATATTGATTTCATCCATTGGAGCCTAGTGAGACTGGTTAGAGAGACTTTCGATGCTATCAAGAGCTTGTTGTAACCTACCAGAGTGCCTCCTAGTTCATCTGACAATTCACCAGCTTGACGATACATACCACCAAATTGTATCAGTATACCTTTTCCATTCTCTCCTATTCCAGGTATGTATTGTAAAAGGCTCCCCGTTCTCGAATTTGTGTCTATGGCTGCAGTAGAGATATTCCTCGTCGTATTGTCCGTCATATTTAACATAACCATACCCTCCAGGGGCACAGAACTTCCCGCAGGAATTGAGCTCGTTTCTGTGCTCGACCCATTATTGATCTCGCCATTGAAGTAAAACCCAAGACCTTGGTCTGGAATGTCAGCGCTCGTCCCGAAACTAGGTTTCTCGGGTATCGTAGAGTCTACGCCAATCGAGGCCCATGTATTTTGAGCCACATCATAAGACATAAGGGTCTGATTTGGTGACGTAGGGCCGGTGTAGCCATAGAAACTCGTATTCATGCTTTGCTCGGTTCCACCATATAAATATATTTCATTGCCACCAGAAGTTCCAGAGAAAAGAGCACCGTTGAGCACTACAGATGAGAACGCATTTGATGATTCGGAATCGGAGAGAAAGACCTGCTCCGATACCAGTGGCAGACTTGCAGAAGCCTTTGTCCAATTCCAGGATTCGTTCATTTCAACACCTATCATATAATTATCTATCACTTTTATTAGCTGAGCCTCGAATCGAAAACTGTTAATTTACTTGTACCCATAGTGATACTCCCGGTTATGCCACCATGATTGTTAGATCCAACAAAAGTTTCATAGCCCCCATAGATGTACAGAATTTCGTTTTTCAATACCGACGAATGATACCATCTTTGGCACATATTTTTGACGGGATCTAGCCCTGATGGAATGTCGTTTTGCGCCCGACGCAACATCTCCAGAGCCTTCATCCCACCCCTCCTTTGCATCTTATCATTCTTATGTACCAGATACTCCGTGACAGCGCGCCGTAAATATCGCAAATATTCCAGGTTACCCTCTATCCTCATAGACTCTTTGATATCCTTTAAGCACGTATTCTCGAGTCACTAGCACGGAGGTATCCAGATGCGCGATATGCCGAAGTCATCAAAAATCAATAGGCGTGCGAGCAAGTACAAGATTCATTAGTCAAGAAGAGAAAAAAGTCATGTCAAGAAGCTGGATTGAGAAGGGTTTTACAAGGAGACTATGTCCCGGGTAAAGACTTCTATAATATGAGCAAAGATTCATACACCAAATGGAGAGTGGCGGAGGTCTGACAGTCGCATCGTGCTAGATAAAGAGACCTAGACTTTCTTAAGATTGCCAGCCAAGAACTTTCTAAACCGGCATACCTGGATATAGCACAAAAGGTAGAGAAAATACTAGATACCACTTGCTTGTCCAATGAACTTACAGAAAAGTCACAAGTATTCGTATCGAAGACACGAACACATGCTGTTCCTGCATGGCAAAGGATTCGGCGGTTGCATTTGATGGTAGAAGGATTGCGGCTACCTCATCTTTTTTAGAATAGTGCCAGGGGGTTGTGTTAACGAAAGTGGAACTGTGTTATATTTATACATCAGCCCCCAAATGAGGATCGAGATACACAACTTTGAAATACGGGAGGCCAAGGGATTTAGAAGCGCAGTTTATGGTCACGTGATAGATGAAGTTTCACGCGAACACACGACGTCAGCTTCATGTCAAAAAACTCCACATCTCAGTCTCAACCATCATGGCAACTATGTAGGGTAAAACTTCAATTGTAATTGAGAATGTCACATTCTTATGCATCTTTTGGCGATGCTTCGTATTGACAAATAGTACCTAGTCTATCTGCTTTGGTTTCTTCTTCCATTTGACTCGATCCCAAAATGTCAACCCTTTGACGGACATACCATGGTTGCCATGTTTCGGTAGATACATCTCAATCTCTTCTCTCGTCTGCTCATCTATGTTACTTGCGAATCTCTCATCATAACCTATTGGCTGATAGCCAGTATCCAACGCTGTGAGATATTTCACTATTTCCACCTTTCCGTAATAAATGGCCCAATCTAAAACCCGTCTCTGTGCAGACTGTGTGTCAATGCTGGAGCGGCCATATTCTGCGAGTGCCATAATTGTATGTACGTTCCCTACTCTTGCAGCGTACATCAGAGCATTGTTACCATTGACGTCTCGTATGCCTTCGTTAGCACCCTGTTCTAGCAAGCACTTTACTCCCTGATCATAGCCCTTCAGACAAGCGATCATTAAAGCTGTATGTTTCGAATCTCCGGCTCGAATGTTGATATCAGCGCCAGCCTGAACCAGTAGTTCTATCACGTGTGTGTTGTGAGCAATTCCTTTATCGAAATAAACTGCCGCTATCAACGGTGTTTCTCCATACTTTCTATCTTTAACGTCCCAATTGCAAGAATCAACAACTGCATCATACTGCAGTAATAATTTCACCGAAAAGACACAATTCTGACGCGAGGCGATATAAAGTGGTGTCAGCCCATGTGCATTCTGAACCTCCGTCGCTGCACCATGGCTTAACAAGAATTGGACAATATGGGAGTTCGAGGGCACTTGAGCAGCCCCATGCAATGGTGTGCATTTCAGATCACCTGAGACCAAATTAACGTCTGCACCATTCTCAACTAGGAACTTGACCACATCAAGTGATGCTTCATATTGACCGGCGGCCGCAAATAGAGGCGTACAACCTGCTTCATCACGTTGGTTTGGTTTGGCGCCATAGGCTAACAAACACTTTATAGCAACCTTGGAGCCCCACTTAGCAGCAAGCACCAAAGCAGTATCGCCATTTTGAGCAAATTGATCCAGGTTGAAATCTCCTGACTTGACGAGTGACTCGACCCTCTTCAAAGCTTGCATCCGTACTGCGTCTATTAGTTCCTCGTGTCCTAAAGGTGTTGTCCGTATGGATTTCATGATTGCTCCTTGGACTTGCGGGTACGCAGTGCCCTGGCTTGTAGCGGGAAATTTTGCTAGTCTCGAGTGGTCTGTGATGCACGGAACTTCTACCTCCCTCGTACCAACACCAAGTACTGCCGAGTCTATATTCCTATTAGCGGCTTCGAAAGATATGGAATAAAGTATTGGGATATTGTGAAATGCTTCGAGGTGTGCTTACCTGGAGGTACCATCATCTTTTCCAGTCCTTGTCTGGCCCATGTCCCATCTGGCATCTAATGCATGAGTGAGCCATTAGTTTCCTGGGTAGGAGATTTCTACTAACCTCAACCAGAGTTTTGGTTCGAATAGTCTCATAGACTGATAGTATCGCGATGTCGGGCGCCGTGGATAAAAAGTGACAAAAATCAGAGTTCAGTTCGTTGAGCTCATGAGACCGAAAAGATATTTGTCGAATTAAGGGTGCTGTCGCATCATGCTTAACGAGCTCAAGTAGAGCCTCCGTATCCAATCCTCGATGTGGTGTTCCCATGAATATCATCAAAGGAATAGAAGGCATTATTTTCCATCGCCCTAACATAGCCTAGGCAAGTTTGTGAGTAATAACACTATACGACACAGATAGTTGCATACTTTCTTAATCACCAAGCCTCCCAAACTATGTCCTACAAATACCAGAGGACGATCCTACTATGGTTAATATCTACCTTATCGAATCATAAACACTTGACTTACTGATGCATGTCTGCGTATCTCTTCTACATCGCTACGGAAACGAGAACTGAATACTGAAATAACAGCCTCTGAGTGACTACCTTTCAAGTGAGAGTCAAATCCATAGCTCATCACCCTCACATTTGGGAAGTCCACCGCCAGCTTGTCTCGCAACCACATATGCGTTGGCTCTGATGCCCATGAACCGAAGGCATTACCAGCTAGTCCCGTGACAGCAATAATGCTATACCATCTATCAGCAAGAACAATTATGGAAGTGGGGAAGCTTACTCAAGGGCTACTGGTTCTTGTGGCTCATTTAGAGGAGTGAATCCATAGAATGTTTGGTCAACGACAACTCTGTCTCCGCCACGGCCTTTCAGAACCGGTAATGGAACCGATGGATTCCAACCCGACGGTGGTATGAAGTCTACAGTGGCGACTTTTAATTCGTTCGTTTGGCCATCGATAAGTGGTGCGACAGATCTAGCAACCAGTTGCATGTCCACTTCGGGATCGAATTGTAAATAATTATGAACATTCTTGAGTGTTGTATCATGGGGTAGTCCTTCCACTCGATAGCCTGTACGACCCATCTTTCAAGAGAAACTCCAGGAAATTGACATACAGAAGGGCGATGATGTCGACTTCAGTTGAATCAAATTGTTTCGAAGTGCCAACTTGCAATCACTGGAATTGTTTTGGCCTGCTATTGGGCCCCTGTAAGTGAAACACCAAAAACAGAAAGTAACCTTCCCATCGGGATCCTTCCGATGTCAGTATCTCGTCACAAAACTCGAAAAATTTCCACATTCGGCTGAAATTAACACTCTCACAAACAATCCCACGTGGTACTTGGCAAGGATCAAGCTGATAATGTATCACATCGAGGGATCAATAAACTTCCATATTAGATGAATATATTCGCGCTTAATTCGCATCATCTTCTCAAGATGAAACATGGCATGCCAAGTTTACCATCGCGGGTGACCTAGGGTTCGCAATGCTTACACTGGATATTCCCGATATTACCTTGTAACGTTTTCTATCTCAAGACTCAGATGTCGCCATGTTGTCTATACGTCGAAGAGTCACTTATAGATTATATCCACAGCCTTATCATCATCGATTCCCGATAAAAATGTACGGGATGGAATCATTCATTTCATTTATTATTCCTTCATCCTCGGCAATTAATCACGCGTAGATTAATTCATAGGGCTGGAAAGGCCATATTAACGTTTCGACATTCTTGCCTAAAGAAGTAAATAATTTCATCCAATCAGATGGTGCCCATCGCATATTTGAGAATTCTTCAATTCTTTCCCTATGAGGTCACCGTAAACTCCGGTAATCAATTGTGACGAGTACGAAGCCGTTAATTTCAAAACCAGACTGTTCCACAAACCCCGATAATTCCTCTTCACTAACCGAACTAGTAGCTACTATTCCGGGCCGGTCCGTTGGAGAATTCACAGACTCGTGTTCGCGTTGCGTACTAGCCTTGTACTATTTTCAACTCTGTCGTGCGAATCGAATACTGCTCTCCAAGTATCGAAACTGACTAGTAACTATTCCGTCCACTGTCCAAAGAAGCTATTCCTCAACAGCCGCTTGACGCCCCATCTAGTAATATTCTTCTACGAGCTGTTGTCCAAGCTCGTCGATCACAGGATACATAGGTATCTATCTATACCCAGGTATTAGGATGACCTTGCACAACAAGCATTACATTACATCTCCACCGCATGTCCAAATTAAAGAATACATACATACATAAATCCACATATACATATGTACATACACATACACTCAGCACACACCTCATCTTTGATCACCTAATCATCTAATCATACATACATATACATATAGACATATAAATAAGATAAGCCCACACACTGGGCGTCAAGAGGCGCACATAATCGGAGAGAGCGATGTATGTGAGATTTATATTGTATCGTGTATTATATTGTTTGTCTAGGTATCATGTAGGTATTTCCTCCCGTCCCCTGCTTCCGTGCTATTTTGGGGGCGATATTGTGGAGATCCCTGGATATGGGTGGATATTGCGCGGTACAGTAAGCGGGAATACGGAGGGATGTGCTAGGGGTGCTAGGGGTGTGTGGTAGGGGGTGAGGTGGCGGGCGCTTATTTTGGGGGGTTGTGAGAATGGGGATTTGGGATGGGGGTGATATGATATGATGGGTTTGGATTTGGATTTGGTTGGAATTGGATTGGATTGGATAGGATTGGATTGGAATGGGATAAATGAAAAGGAGTACCTAGATCCTCGTGATGTAGAAAATTAATCAATTAATTAGAGGAGCACGTGAATTTCAGTTGGGGAAATGGCAATTCGTGTCAGTAGTAATATTAATCAAGTATTGAATCAAGTAAATGTGTTTTAAAGAATTTGAGATATATATATATAAAAACAGTTCCTATTTCCTAACCATTATTGACGAGCTATAACTCCATCGTAATCAGACATGATATCGAAGTAAACATTGCTACAGAAGAGAAAGAGGACGGGGAGGAAAGAAATTTATCAGAAGCGTCGTAACCCAAAACTAAGCCTGTCGTAAACACATACACTTCTTGATCCTGGAAGCTATATCCTCAAGATACCCTATGGGGGAGAAAGAAAGAAAGAGGTAAAAAAGGGAAATGAAGTAAAAGGCAACAAGAGAAGAAAACAATAATCAAGAAAGAAAAGAACCCAGAAATCCCCCATTCCCCTACCCTAAAGTCCCAATCCACCCAACCCTCTAACACAAAAACCCCGTGCGAACTAAAGCCTGCAAGCTCCATTTCGCATGGCCATGCTGATCCCCCAAAAGTTTGACCTGTCCCTCATACGCCTGAGTGTGCCAACTCACCGCCTCCGCCAGCTCTCCTCTCGCTTCGTAACACAGCGCGAGCGAATTCATCGCCCACAGGGTATCCGCGTGCATTCTCCCATGGACCTGGATTCTCTGGTCGAGAACTCTCTGGCGCGTCTCGAACGCCTCGTCCATTCTGCCCAGCTGCGCGAGACAGCGCGCCGTGTCGGAGAGGGTCCAGATGGCGTGGGGGTGGAGGGGCCCGAGGGTGCGCACCATGGAGTTGTAGGCGCGGGTGTGCAGGGCGAGCGCTTCGTTGGGGAGACAGGGGGTACGGTGTGGAGAGCGGTAGCAGCGGGCGAGGGCGTTTTGGGTCCAGATTATGTGGTGGTCTGTTGGGGGAAAGAGGGGTTCCAGAGTGCGGAGGGCACGGAGATGGAGAGATTCGGCTTCGGAATGCTTTTGCAGGTGGCGACAGACGCGCCCGAGTTCGTTGATGGTGATTATTATGTCGAGGTGGTCGTGGGGAAGGAATCTGGAGAGGAAGTTAGTTTTTTGTGTGCTTGGGAAGAGGAGTAACATGTTTACCGAAGTTGAACGGCTAGAGCTTGACGCTGGATAGCTTCCGCGAGACGAAAGCGTCCTTGCTGATCGTAGAGAATCCCAAGACTATTCAATAGCCATGTCTTTGACGCTTTTCCAGAATTTGTACCTCCAGTCTTTGTGATTTCCTCTTCAAACACCCGAACCCCCATATCTATCTGTCCACTCATCGTATACAGTCTCGCCAAATCTCGGATAATCATCGATCTTTCGAAATTGGAGATGATGTTGATATTACCTGGTCCTCCTCGACGTTGTGATTGTATAAAATCATCTAATCTAAACAAAGCTTTTTGAATATCCATCAAATCCTCTGCACTTTGTTTTCCAAGGGTACCAGACTGGTTTGTCCAAGTTTGGACTAGTCTTTGGAGCTTTGCTATTCGGTGCATGGGAAAGGGTGAATCTTCCGATAGTAATGATCTAGTGATCCAAGCCGATCTTCTTGTTTCAGATGCAACGAACTTTTCGTACTGTCGATGCAGCTTTGAGTCGTATACAGAGAGTGATAAATGGTAGCACCAGTTTTCGGTGGCATATTTTGCCAAGGGATATTGCTGTGAATTGAGATTGATCGACTCGGCAATCCCCGATTTGCTTAGGTATGTCAATGTTGCTTGAGCAAGTCCAAAGTGCGAGTATTTCTCTTCAAGAAGAAACCCAGTTGCTTGAGATGATAGTAGGATAAAGTTTGACTGATCATGAAGATATTCATAGACTGATAAATGGCCAAGATGAAATGTGTCGGATTCAGTTCTGTACTCAACTAAAGGACAACAAGCTTCCAGGACCGAATCCTTAGAAGGTGCAATGTTCCCATCAAAAATCATCCTCTCCTCGTCCCAGGATAATGCACACTGTAATTCAAGCCAATTAAGAGGTCTTGAAGTTCTACATACCCAATTGAATATTCGACGTGCTAAGGATTGGTGCATAATTGGTTTTGATACCAAACGTTCCAGAATTTGCCCGTATACATTGTAGAGCCCCGTTGGAAGTCTATCCAACGAAGCTAGCATATCCTGGGTACTGAATGTTGCTTGTAGTGTCTCCATTCCTAGTCGTGCGAACAAAAACATGCCCGCTGCTTTCTGGGATAATACATTATAGACATACTGTTTCAAGTGGGATTCCGTACAAGGAAGGGTTTCAATGGCCTCTCTCAAATACTGGTCGATGTCTGACTGTACAGAATTCGCATTGATGTGGATAAAAGGCGACGAGCCCAATTCTTTTCGTACTGGTAAAATGTCCCGTGAAAAGAATAATAGACGAACAGAGTTGCGATCTCTGGAAATGCTGTTCAATAAGCGCAACATACCTGACATGTCTTCGGATTCACATTCGTCAACTCCATCTATGATAATGTTTAATGCTGGCAATTCTTGAAGGACTTCTGTAAGCAATTCCGGAATCCTGTCGGCAAAGGAGATGCGGCATCGTCCATATCTTTCGGCAAAGAGATATGCAGATATCAGTGCTTGTGGAATAACATTTGCTTGTGCTGTAATTTGACCTAGAAGGCTGATATATATGGATTCCTGAGATTGTTTTAACCTGTCCGTTGAACTGCAGTGAAAGTATACCGTGGGAGTGGACGTATAATAATCTTGTAAATACTGGATTACAGTGGCACTGAGAATCGTTTTCCCGCATCCTGGAGAACCGTAGCACCATAGTATCGGGCTTGACAGCCCATTAAGCCAATTTTGAAAGCTTGTATCAGTAAGTAGCCATTGACCCGTATTTGCCGATCTTTTAGCGCAAGCTTGATGTAAACTCTCGTAGTATTCGCCTGGATATAACCAAGTCATTACTTGTGCTCTAATATCTGCATCTGGATTATTCATCAGCGTTAACCTCGGTAGTTGTCATGAATCATCAAGTGGACTCTACCGACCCTGGTTCTCTAGAGGAAACGAGATTTCCACGACGCCATTTTCGCTCATCTCGGGTTGCTTCACGGCGTAAAATTCCGTATACTGTTCATATGCAAGCGTGGCTTCCTGGGATAATATTTGGGTGGCTTTGGAAAGCCGTTGAACGTGGTTAGTGAACTCCGCGTCAAGAGATTTTAGAACTGTGCGTTCAAGCTTAAATGCTTAGACTGGTCAGTTGACATCTTTGCGGGCTATAGATGTAAGGCAACCTACTCTCTTTGGATAAAGCTGAGTGAACAGTTCTTAAGAAAACAAGGATTTCGAAATACACATCCGCAAGAGCACTGGATACTCGGAGCTCACTCCCAAAGATGACTTCATAATGAACAGAGATGTCCACGATATCGGTTATTTTCAATATGATCCTCGAAACCAATTGATAGTAACGAATCGAGGTGCGTCCAATCTAATTGATATTTAGCACTGATTCCCGGTAAATTGAAATGTATACATGCTTACCTCTAATAAAGCTTTCGTGGCACTCCACACTAAAGCAGACGGAGCAGGATAACATGGAATCATCATATCAACAGCCGGTCCGCACATGGTAAGGAAGTCTATTAAAGGGGAGATTTTTTGACTGAAGCATTGTGAGTTATTATTCGATGGATAATAGTTTTCAAGCAATTCGATTTCTTTCATGAGATCTTCGACATTCGCACCCAAGGAATAATTGCCTGCTGATTGTAGCTTATCAACATAATTTTGCAGTAGTGCACCGACTGGCATAAGCTTTGGTTCATTCTCGAGATACATCTCCACTGTCTCTTCTTGCATTGTCGAGTAAAACGTGAGTTCCAAAAACGAGAAAAATGACTGTAGTGTATGGGACTATATTGTACAAGGTTATATATCACACGTTGTGAAAACGAACGTGCAATTGGTAAGTAACGTGATCAAACTACATGCCCACTGCTCCAAGTTCTGCAGGTGAGTGCGTCCAAGCCTGTACTCGTGTTTGTTGGAGGCCAAATATCGATTGGATTTCTTTTGTCTCTGCTGCTGCTGAGTAAAAGCAGGTAAGATAGATCAACGAGGGGTAGATAATTAGAGAGGGTGGGTATATTGATAAGCGCGTCGACAGTGGAGGTACGAATTACTTGCAAGGTAAAACAGTTTCTTGTCGAAACATTTGCTTGATATTGCCCTGGACCAAATTACAAAGCCAACAAAAACAAAACGATTTCCACTGGATAACAGATTCTCGAATTGGCAGGATTAATAAAGATTGCGAAAGGATCCTTGACATCCACTTCCGGAGTTGGGGTCCAAAGTTAGCCTCCCATTATCTCCCGTAAGCTTGAACACGAGCAAAGGTACAAACAGGCATTCTGATCCTCCTTTAACTTCAGCTAGAAAATCAATCTCCCGATGACAAGTGGGAATACTATTAAGGTTAATTAACCGCTATATCTTAATTCCAAATTTATATGTTGTGTTAAGACTAACCCAGAGTCCAAGTGAGACGTTAGTCTAAAGTTTTCATTTGACTTCAACATAGTCGAGTACACTTGTATGAAAAACCGGAATCATGGTGTGACAGACTTATAGTTTGAACAGTAATGCATTTCGCCAAGACCAAAGAACGATGAATGGAAATCTGATTTAAATTTTTTGCGCCTGATTATAGTATCTACTAACGCCCGTCCGCATACCTACTAACCATATGTGCTCCTCCGCAGAAATAGCCTCATCCTAACACACGAAAAATTCTTCAACCCAATAAATCATCTAATCCCCCTCCTAGCTTTTGTTGTGAAGTTTGTGGAGGAGCTGATCCTGCTGATGAAGCACCCCAAATACCAGCACTTGCTTTCTCCTTGGCCAGTTGTCCTAAAGCTGGACCTGAAGTTGTGGGAGTGCTAGTCTTCTTGATACCAGCACTGGCACTAGACCATAACGATCCAAAAGCATCTCCTCCAGACGACTTGGTAGCTGCAGGTGATTTGGCAGAGGATGTGGCCGACATGGGATTTGATTGTGTGTTGGGGGCTTGAACGGATGTAAAGTAATTCGGTTGTGTACTTTGGTAGCCTGTCTGAACTGGGCGTGGCTGTTGAGCCATTGCAGGCGAAGAAAATGCAGGCGGAGAAAATGCAGAATAATTGGCTGGGGTATTGTTGGTGCTTGTTGCTGGTGAAATTGAAGAGAACCCAACTAGATCACTCAAATTCGCAGCTTTTGGTGCCGAGACTGGTTGAGGTGCGGCATATTGTGTATTACTGGTCGTAGTAGCAGAATGCTGTAAGACAGGGGAGAATGCCGCCGGCGCGGCTGGTTGTGCAGGTGTCGCAGACTGGAAATCATCGAAGTCATCATCATCGGCCAAAGCACTCGATGCTGCAGGCGCAACCGCTGGTGTAGATACCGGTATTGGATCATCGAAAGAGAATAAGTCGACTTCTGGTTCCTTCTTCTTTGGAGGCTCAACCTTTTTCGTTGATCGCTCGGTTCCAGCTCTTCTGCGATTGGATGATGCTGAAGAGCTTTCGGCCTGTCTTCGTGACGATGAAGGAGCCGCACCCTCGTCGTATTCATCATATTCCTGAAACTTATCTCTGCGGCTACTACTGCCACCAAAATCCCCTTGATTACCAGAATCTTGGAAATCACTAGTCTGGCCCCCAAATCCACCACCATCTCCATATACACCTCCACTATATCCGCCATAACCACCTTGTTCCTCACTCCCGAATCCTCCGTATCTGCTGGAACTGGACATTCCACCACCTAATCCTGCTCCACCTTCAACTCCAGTATATTTGTTTCGAGTAGCTCGTGCTTTCTTTCGTTCCGCGCGAATCCGATCGACATCACTGAGTAATTCAGCCAATTCCTTAGCTCTGTTTCTAACATTTACACCTTGATCTTTGCCATTCTGATCGATGAAGTGAAATTGGCGCAACATCTTGAGGAGAGTCAGATGTGATCGCGCATCATCAATAACGCGCTCCGAGCCATTCTTGATTAAGAACTCGAGTAACTGTAATCCTTTGTATATTTGTCTCCATTCCTCGGCAGCTTTCTCCGTAAATCTCTTGTAAATCATAGGCATAATCTCATTGAGTAGTTGGCTGGAGCTGGATTAGTGTGCGAAGTTGCTCTTTGATCGAATCGACTTACTAGTTATATGTGCCATTGGCGATCTCCTGCATCACTGTAATACGATATTAGGATTCACAGTTTCGGCATTCGAAATGAACAGATCTTGCGACTAACATGAAGAACTTGCACCCCAGGGCTCATTGTTGGTAGCCTCTCTCACTTTGGCCTCCATCTCAGTATAATTCATCACAGCTACATGATTGTTAGTAGATGGTCGACTCAGCCAGCTGTCTACACTGAGCCCTTACCATTTTGTACTTTTCGCACACCCGCCTTCAAATCGTACAACGTCAAATTGGACGCGGCCTCCTTCAAACTGGCAAGATCCATGGCTGCAGTCGTTTGGTAGAATTAATGGGATTAATTGATGATATGGAGTTATAGACGCGGGGGAAATTATCTGGATACTGTATGGAGATGCAGAAGTCCCATGTGTCCTAGAACGGCGGCCGATCGTAGGCTAAGTTAACACTAACCTTGGAAATGATGTTTGGTCACGTGATTTATGCTTCAGCTTGACATCGAGATCTTTTTCGCAGAAATTTGATGAATCATCTTTGGCTGTGTGATGGCACTTTAGACAGCAGCTACCTGTATCATTCTCTTGATGTCTTCGGCACTTCAGCACTTCAGCACTTCCATTCCATTCCTGTGTCAAGACCCGATTGTCTAATGGCTCTACGAGAGTAATGACTGTACTGATGCCGAAGAATCATGGCAGAAGTACGTAAGGAAGCGGTGAAGGATCCCTGCTCTTATCTCATCAGTCGGGGGAAATTCGCTACAAGGGAAAAATAAGAAGTTTACAATATCTTCAGAGGTTACGTTCTACTTGAGGAAATCATCCATAGACTACGACGACGTGGTACAATCGGTGTAGTATTCGCCAATCTTCTGTGTCCTCCCCCTCCCCCTCCTTCTCCCCCGATCAATTGCATCTGACCGTGTTTTCTTCGGTATAAAAACAAGCATCCTTTACCAAACCAAATAAGGTACGTTGCTGAGATACCCCGAGCAAACTTGCAGGAGTGAGACCTGCAGGTTAAGCACATCTTTCGTATTTCATTGCACGCTTTTGAATGATTGGGGCATTGGGTCATTGAGTTTGCAAAGTAACCCGCTTCCCGCCTCTTGTGAGCTGTGGTTTTTGCCTCCCCTCCAGCCGAGAAAAGAATAGGTAAAGGCGTCATGTCATTCTCAACCAAATGCGCGGCGTCTCCTGATTGGATTTTCCGCAATGGTACGTTCCAAATCGACCCAAATACTAGACCGAGCAAGTTCGGATCATCTAGACTCTATCTTTCCCGCAGCTGCAAAACGCCGGTGAATATGGATTGAATGATGATATGATGCATCTGAAAAGTGGCTATCAGAGGCGACGCTTTAGTCTGAGTTATAATGGACCTTTAATATGTACCTGGCGATACTTTAACTGGGGCCAAGATTAACCTCGATTAGAAAGTACTGCTGTAGCTAGATACGTATATACGAAGTGAAGTAGAATGAAGAAGCAGAGAGGTATCGTCGAAAGAAATCAGAAGGAGGTTCCTCTTTTGAAGAACATTTACATGAATAACTAAGTTACCTCATACCTAGTAGTCTTCTAATAGTTTATCTCTGTTTACATACTTTTATTTATCTACTGGGTATTCAACACCGTACGTATATATCGGATCTAGTCGAGTTCTCATTCTCTACTCGAGGAGTAGCTACCTAGGTACATACTACTTATTACTACATACTACATACTACATACTACATACATCCCACGTACTGCTAAACTCATATCCCTACCTTTGCTGAGCTCACCCTACCCCACCTGCATTACTTGTTTTCTTTTCCCCCTCCTTCCGATCGATTCCTTCTCTTTCCCTTCCATTCATTCCAACCAATCCTTTCCATTCACAACTTACAACCCGAAGAATATCCCTGAACAATTCACCTCATTTTCTTGATTTGCTTTGGTATTAGTACGCTCACTCTCACTCTCACTTGCTCCAATTGCTATCATTCGTGCTACGGCAACTGAACTGCTACTACTACCTCACTACCCGAGCTACCTCACCTTCCCTTGCCTTGCTTCCTTCTCACACATTCATTCCCACGCACGCCTCATATTCACCTTTTTTTACCCTGCCCCACCAGAGAACTAATCCAACCAATTAGGGAGCTCCTCGCAACTTCGCTAAAAATGCTATTCGTGCCCCGCACTGCTTCTGCGTTGAAAAGCACTTCGCTGCCCCTCCTTCGCAACACCTTCATCAACAACTCTTTCAACTCTATCTCTTCAAGACAATTTCACGCAACTAAATCAAATATGACCATCTCAACGTACGTTCTTCCATCAAAACTTCATCAATGTAACTTCGTTAAAGCTCACATATCAATAGTTACTTCGATGTTACCTGGGAGGGCCCAGTCCTTGACGCTTCCGGAAAGGCTACCTCTAATGTCCAAGGTAAGTGATACAATCACCATCTCGTTGTTTCATTTTATATCAACTTCATTATAACCTCAATCACTTTTTATCACAATGTGAATCTGCGCATCTGTTATTGCGCCAATTGAGCTCTTGCTGAGCTCTAAAGACACATTTTGTTGATTATGATTGTCGTCATCTTTGCCCCACCTTCCACTTCCCCTCTTGGGTTCCGGAGCTGACATATACTTTCCTTATCACAGAGCAATCCGGAAGAATCACTTTCAACCTCTACGATGATGTAGTCCCAAAGACCGCCGAGAACTTCCGTGCTCTCTGCACTGGTGAGAAGGGTTTCGGATATGCGGGTTCCTCCTTCCACAGAATCATTCCTCAATTCATGCTTCAAGGAGGTGACTTCACCCGTGGCAACGTACGTTACGAATACTCGATCAAAACATCTTATCAAACGCGAAGCTAAGAATAATACAGGGCACCGGTGGAAAGTCAATCTACGGTGAGAAGTTCGCCGATGAGAACTTCGAGCGAAAGCACACCCGTCCAGGTCTCCTCTCCATGGCCAACGCTGGACCAAACACGTAAGTTTACAAACCCCTTCCGAGCCTTTACAATAGTTCAATCAACTAATAACTACATAGCAACGGCTCCCAATTCTTCGTTACCACCGTTGTCACCAGCTGGTTGGATGGCAAGCACGTTGTCTTCGGTGAGGTCGCCGATGAGGAGTCCATGTTGATTGTCAAGGCTCTCGAGGCTACCGGATCCGGCAGTGGAAAGGTTCAATACAACAAGAAGCCAACCATTGTCAAGTCTGGACAGCTATAAATGCATTTACTAGCGAGTGTACCGGTGGCAGGTGGTTTTTGAGCCCGACATCGTTCGGTGATCTTCATTATGATTAGCTATCTGGCGGAATGAATGACGAAAAGTAATGCAACGGATTTTACTAAATAATTTTGTTTTCTGAATGTGATATCTACCTATGTGATTAGAGGCCTGAATTTTGATGCTTCCCATATGTGGTATCTCTCCTGAACTCCAAAGCCGGCCGTCGCTATGCTATGTAATAGAATCCTATCCCAAATAACCATCTTCGCCCTAAATATTCAACCATGTTTGAAAGTATTCGCAAGTACTTGGTCCTACCGGCCCACCCTCTTCACACAGATCGGCAACCGGACAGTGTCCACACGGAACATCCGTCAAGGCACTAAATGGGCCACCTTCCTGTTCCTCCCTAAATCCTTTTCTTACAGCCCTATAACAAACACCTTCTGGACCCGCAAGAACCCTCTCAATCTTATTGTCAAAAATCAATATGTCCAGTAATTGCTGAATATCCTGAGCAGTTAGAGTCATAGCTGTAGCTCCTGAATTCTCAATGAACGATGTGAGTTCATTGAGGGTTGGATATCCTTGGTAGCCGGGTGGCATAGGTAATAGAGCATCGTAGTGTCTTCTAGCACCATCTATAGCATCGTCCTCAGTGACATCTTCGATTTTGACTCGGGATCCTAAAGTTTTGTCTCTCAATGCTTTTGCTTCATCCGTGGACATTTTCTTTCCCATAACCTTCTTTGGCCTTCTCAAACTCGCCGAACTAGATTTGTAGAAAGATTTCCTGTGGATGTGATCAAATAAAATATGCGAGATCTGTGTGATGAACTCCTCGTCTAGTTCATTGTCGGTATACCATGCTCCACCAGTGGCTCGATCGGAAGGTTGCAGACTAGATTTGATGTACATTTTCCTATTACGCGCCTCTACAGATTTCATTTCTGAGATCAAGTGTTTGGTCTCGAGGTGCTTGAGCGCCGTGCGAAAAACTGCATCGTGAAGATTGGACCGAGCCTTGATGGTTTTGGTCCATATTCCTTCTTGACCAGCTTCGTCGATGAGAGCGTAGACAATTTCTTGTTCCGAGGAAAGACTGCGATAACTATTGTTCGGGGACTAATTAGCATTGTACACGCATCATAAACTGGCGATTCTGATTTTGCTTGATCGCAAGATCAGGCGTGAAAGGCAAAGGGAATTCCTACTTCTTAGCTTCCTCTTGAGTACGCAATTTCCATCCAATTCCCCTCTGCGAATCTTGAACCACCTTGAACAATTTATCATTTGTGAGGCCCTGAGTGACAGCCAGCAGCATAGCCACATCATCATTGGGTAGAACTTTGAGTTCGAACAAGTCTTCTTGGAAAAAGGTAGGATTATCTTCGAAAGATTCAAAACACTCGTCATAAAGGACTTTTTTCAAGGCTGCGATTTTATCATCGGGCGCTGACGCCGCGGTCGCTGCTCGTGAAGACATGATGGGTTATGGTTGTGCGAATAGGAAGCTGGAGATTGTGCTACCGGTGTTGACGTAACATTGAGGAATTATGTAGGGAATCGAGGTTGCTGTTTGAGTGGTGGAATTGTAGAAAGGTTGTTCTCGAGGGAAATAAATTATTTTTGGAGGGGGACGATAGACGAGGCTAGAATTGATAAAATAAAAAATCGCGCCTTGTCATGTAGCCAATTATTAGGCTAGATTACTAAGCGGGTCTGGAGTTATTTGGTGGCTTCGATATCAAAATCAAAAGTTGGCTTCTGGATACTTGTTTGCTACTGTTCCTGTTATTCTTCACTGTTCATTTCTATCATTGGTCTTGATGAGGCTGAACTGATTCCGCAGTGAGTTGTCCCAAGATATTCTCGGGATCACCAGTGGATGTATTACTTGTAGAGGGCGATCATATCGAATCGAAGTATCGTACACTTATATGTATTTTCAACATCTAGGTAAATAAATACTCATCGTTTATTGAACGAAGTATAATTATGAACCTCAAAAGATGACGAGAGATACTTATATACCCAGGTAAGGCAAATGTGGCTAAGAATTCATGGGTTAAGAATCGGTTGAACAATAGAGCTGAAATGCTCGATGTTGGATTGGAGAATGAAGAATGAAGTCTGGATACTTGAGATTAATCGGCCAATGAAGCGTCAAATTCGAGACGGAGCGGTACGTTTGTATTGTGAAATGATCTCAGTCCTCGGCCATGACTTATCAAGTCTACATAGCACAAGCTGGTCTACTAAACATCGAGGTCGTGCCATACCATTGCAGTGAATAGCTGCAATGGGCAGGTGTTGTGAATGCATGCAAGGCCAATCGATTAATTGCTCAGCATACCTGCCTGCTGACGGAACCTTGTCCAAACATCAACCACATCTAATAACTTTGAAACACAACATTTCTCTTGCTGGTAGAATCATGGCAACTCCTATTACTGTTTTGGGTTTGGCAAATGGTAGCACCTTGCCAGCTATTGGTCTAGGAACCTTCCAAGGCGATGATGGAAATGAGAAAGTAAAGGACATCGTGAAGGCATCGATCCAGGCTGGATATCGACATATCGATGGCGCAGCAGCTTATGATAATGAAAAGGCTATTGGAGATGCTATTAAAGAAAGCGGTATCTCGAGAGATGAGTTGTTTATCACCACTAAAGTGTAGGTCCATGAGAATTTAAACAAAAGCGATGCCTGTTGATTTTGTTAAGAGCTCAATCATGGCATGAGCCTAAAGATGTCGAGCGAGCGTTAGATTCGAGTTTGAAAGCTCTGGGCTTGGAATATGGCAAGTGATGCATATCGAGAATGTACTTGATTCAGCTACTAACATCACAATAGCTGATTTATATCTTATGCATTGTCAGTAATCATCAGGTCTCCTAGACTAAAAACCACGGACTGACCAATTGATACTCAGTCCCCCATGCCTACCTTCCAGGTCCGAATAACGCTACGATTCGACATCCCAGCGGCAATGGAAAGATAAAGTTTATCGCATAGCCATGAAAATTGATGACCGCTAAGTAAATTCAAGCCAGTGATTGATTATGAACGATCTCGCAAGTACACAGAAACTTGGCAAGCAATGGAGAAGTTGGTGGATAGTGGTAAAGCGAAAGCCATCGGTAGGATGTAAATCTTTCTGTTAACTCATATATAGTAGTTGCTTTCTTGTCTTGTTTCCAGTCTAATAACCTACAATCAAATGCACAATGAACATTCCAATCTGGAGCTGAAAATGTATGGCATTTCTAGTTTGCATTTTTGAAACATACTTTTAACCACGTGGGATTCAATGGCAGGAATATGCCTTCTGAATTTGTATGCTTCGAGATTTTTGTTATACTCGCTGAGACGAGGCCGAATACGCCGGTCTCTCCAGAAAAATATCACGAAAGACAAGAATGAACATACCAGCAAGAATATTTGGATCAAGAACATTCTCAGAAATCAAAGTGGGTTCCATTTTGGTTGTGAAGGTAAAGATGCAATCAAGATGCAAGCAACCGACTAACTTCCCAAGTTTCTTCTCGATTAATTTTTACTTGATCCTCTGGAAATCGAGGGGTGTGCTATACAGCAAGAATGATCAAGGTTGGCGGTTACATGCATTCCAATTTCCACTTGACACAACTCCATGGGAGGCACAGAAAATTTGACAGCCAATCATATTCCTGGCTGCGCATTTGAACCATGCAGTGGATCCATAATCCCCTAAGACAATAGGCGGCAAAATCTTCTTTGATTCAAGGCTTTAGGTTTTAGAGATAACTGGTGAGATTCATCAATGATAAGAATCAATTACAAGATGAGGAAGGCAGTGTGAGAAGGTACTTTGGATAATTGGCACTGTACATTGTACTCTAGCGCATTTAGTTTCCTGTTCCCCACTCACTTTCACCGCTAGCGCCAGCATCAAGCGCCAGCCCCTCCCGCTTTAAGGTTACCCCACTCCTCTCCTCAACTCTGATTACGAGGTAAATGATAGACATGCGAAACCTCGATTCAAATGCATACACCATATTGAATTTCGATATCATTTCATTTCTCCTTGATATTATATCCCAGACATGTTCAAAAACTAGCAAAATAATACTACAAAAACCTTGTTTCTACCCGTAGGGCAAGAATTACAAAGCGTGAAACCTCTGTATGATCACGACAAATCTCATGCAGATAGATATGGCCGCCAAATTGAGAACGAAAAAGACTAGAAAGCTTCAATTCGTAGAATGCCTTCTTTGTTTTTTTTCTCCGGGGTTCATCGACCGGGGGGTATAGAGAGCCTCTTTCCACAAAGACTTCAAGCAAACATCCCAATCTTTTGAAAATCACAAGTAAGAATACTTACTATGCATTTACCCGCAGCACTAGCTCTGATGCCGCCTTACGTTTGAATCTCGCTCGCTGAGAACGAACGGATATCTGCGAGTTGAGGTTGGTTGCTAACACGAGTTGAGCACCCAATCATGGGCCGGCGCGTGTGGGACTGAACCACATTTGATGATTACTGCATTACCATTATGGCAATCAAGACTATCTGAGCCTCAATCATCAAGCTTTTGGGTTCTTGATCTTAATCCCCCTGCGTTTTATAATGCTTTCAAATCAACGAACGCAGAAGTGGTATTGAATACCTGTGTTGCACTCGAGCATTGCAAAGGTCGAGTAAAAAAACAATTTGAACACACTTGGTACTACTGATAGATCATAACAAGTGCAATTGAACCATCCTATAAGCCTTATCATCTGGGCTTTCGCTCTAGTCTTCTGTTAGATGATCCAGCATATGAAGTGCTAAAAGTATCAACGCGTAATGTTGATTCAAATCGAAATGGATCAGGTTTGTGATCAATCCCGCAAAATCCCGTTTCGATTCATCATTTACAATCCGTTGACAGCTACGGAAACATCACACGAGCAGTAATGACTTGAATTACATTGACAGAGCCTTTAAAGGGGTATCGTTTGGCCATAATAGCAAAAGATCCCGTGAAGCAGCGACTGACCTGAAGGGTCCCTTGGGACTCAATCTACTTCATACACCCTCAGAGCCGCTAATAGATTTCATATTCGTCCATGGGCTGGGGGGCGGATCCAGGAAAACGTGGTCGAAATCAAAAGAAGCATACCATTACTGGCCAAAAGAATGGCTACCTCTAGATCCGGACTTCAAAAACGTCCGAATTTTTTCGTTTGGATACAGTGCAGATTGGACAGTTAGGAGCGGTGCTGCGCTTGATATTAGCGATTTCGCACAATCGCTATTAGGGGAACTCAACACATGTCCAGAGATTCGTAGGAGCAAGGTAAAACCTTTTGACAGTATCCGAATACCTCGCTGATACTTTTCTTAGACAAAAATCGTTCTTGTTGGCCACAGCATGGGTGGCTTAGTCATAAAGAAGGCAAATAACAATATCCGCGGCTATAACTTTCCATGAACTGACTTACTCAGACATATTTAATGGCTATAGAGGATCCGGCGATGCAAGACCTTGTCCAGCGAGTTGACACCATGTATTTTCTTGCCACTCCACATCGAGGATCGAATCTTGCTGCGACACTCAACAATATTTTGCGGATATCGTTTGGAACCAAACAATTTACGATTGACTTGGAGATGAATAGTAAGATGATAGCCAGTATCAACCAAAGCTTCCGTCATTACTCTGAAAACCTGCATATATGGTCCTTTTATGAGACTCAAGAGACGAGTATCATAAACGCAAGAATCGTCGAGAAAGAATCTGCGACGCTGGAATGGCCAAAGGAAAGAATTGCTTACATTAATGCTGATCATCGAGGAATATGCAAGTTTGATTTGCCTTCAGATCCCAATTTCAAGACTCTTAAAAATGCATTTAGTTCTACCATCGATCATGCCACGGCGGAGAGTAAGCTAACCTATGTTTGTACACTTTCATCTTACTGATTCATGATTGAAGTTCTAAGAATCCAGCGTGGGACTACATCAGCTGAGCGGCATTGCCTCTATGGCCTATTGGGCATCCACGATGTTCCAGAAGACGATCTGATAGTGGCCCGTGACGCAAAGATTGGAGGATCGTGCAAGTGGCTGACTATGACTCCAAATTTTACCAGCTGGCAAGATCCTACTTCAGACACGCCTTCAGTCTTTTGGCTGAGTGGAAATCCTGCATCGGGAAAATCAGTTCTTGCTGGGCACGTTATTGACCATTTGTGTCAAAGTGATCTTGCATGTAGTTACTTCTTCTTTAAAGATGAAGTTGCTACTCGTTCATCGGTTGGCTATTGTTTGCGTAATCTTGCGTACCAAATGGCCTTAAATAGTCCTGAAGTTCGCAGGTTTCTCTTGGACATGGAATCAAATGGCACTATAATCAATAACAACGATGAGATTGTGGTTTGGAACAAATTATTCGTTAATGGGATTCTTCAACTTACCATGAAGGCGGACCAATATTGGGTTCTTGATGCACTCGATGAGTGTGCTTGTTCCCAAGCTCTCCTCCCTATGCTAATCAAGCTCATCGATTCTGCAAGATCTCGGTTTCGGGTTTTTATTACAAGTCGTCATAGTCAGGCTTTGGACAAGGGCTTTCTCGGCTTTGGTAAAAATCTAATCAGTCAGGAACACTGTTTCTCAGATACGATGGGAGACATTAAACTATTTTTGGAAGCTCATATGGATAGCCTTCCTTTGGATACGCTCCACAAACAGGAGGAGTTGACCGCACGAATACTGGCTATGTCTTCTGGATCTTTTCTTTGGGTTCGACTTGTCATGCAAGAGCTTTCTGAAATTTACAGCGAAGAAGATATCGAGACTGTTCTCTCAGATATACCGGCCGATATGAATCAATTCTATACAAAAATTCTGAGAAATTTGTCAAAAGATCGTAGAGGAGCGAAATTGGCCAAGGTCATCTTCACCTGGATAGTTTGCTCTTATCGGCCATTGACCATCACTGAAATGCAATGCGCTTTGAAGCTAGATTCGAAAAGCACAGTCAACAGCTTACGAAGAGACATAAGTTCTATCTGCGGACAGCTTGTGTTCGTCGACCAACAATCACGGATACACCTAATTCATCAAAGCGCCAAAGATTTCCTTCTCCAAGAAAACCTCTGTTCCAATTTCTTTGTAGACAGAAGAGAAGGAAATTACCGTCTTGCTTCTCTGTTCCTTGATGTTTTGAGTAAGGGTTATCTGCGGGCTTTTCGAGTAAAAAGATTCGAAATATCAACTACTTCGGCAAGTCACGAAGCCATGTTACTTGACTACGCTTATACTTTCTTCTCTGAGCACCTATATCAATCTTTATCTTCGTGTGCTGAGCTTTTTCAAAAACTCCACAGATTCCTTGATACGAATGTTTTATGGTGGATTGAGACTGTTGCAAGGATAGGGAACGTCAATGATATAAGCCGTGCTGCCAAGAACATGAAAGCTTCCCTCGATCGCCGTAAGATGCATCTCCCTTCTATCGATGAGAACCTCCGTGAGGTGGAATTCTGGATCACAGATCTCATTCGTATCGGCACAAAATTTCGAAACGTCCTTCTAGCATCGCCTTCATCAATTCATAGCCAAATTCCAGCGGTGTGCCCTTCGCAATCAATCATTGCCAGAAAACAAAAGCAACTGAAGAACAGCTTTAAAGTAGTGGGGTTATCTAGGGGGACATGGGATGACTGCTTGGCCCAAATCGACTACAAGGGGCAGGGTTTACAAGCCATCGCACTTATATATGGAGAACACACATTTGCTGTTGGGTTATCGGGCGGTCAAATAATAGTCTATGACAGTGCGACAACTCAGGTTAAATGTACCTTCGATCACGGTGAGAAAGTAAAGCTCCTTGCGTTTGGAACCAAGGATACATTTTTTGCATCCGCTGGAATGCGCTCGATACGAATTTGGGATCTCGAAACGGGTGGTATGAGGTGTTCATTCCAACTTGGTTGTCGAACAGTTGCCCTTAAATTTACTCCTGAAAATCAAGGTTTAATAGTGGCAACATCTGAGAATTTTGTTTCTTGGTTGGATATATCAAAAGAGGAGGAAAAGGATCGAGTATTCTGGCATGAAACTAATTATGATAGGAGAAAGATAATTCAACAACCGCCAATCGAGGTTGTTATCGCACCGGATCTAGAGATGATAGCAATTAGTTCCAGAGCAAGTCCTATAATTCTCTTTGATTTGTTTAACGAAGTAACGTGTGGCGAACTTGTTCGAGATCGAGAGCTCATGGAAAGTGTGGGTGGTACATACTATCACGCATCAGCCATGGCTTTCAATCCAAGTCCCGAAATCAACTTACTAGCCGTCTCTTATGGAGATGGAGAGCTTGTTGTATTTGACCCAAGAACAACCGAACTTAAACATCGTATTCCAGAAGTCAATGCCCAAACATTAGCCTGCTCGCCCGATGGCAGGACGTTGGCAACGGGTAGTCCTTTTGGTACAATTCAGCTCTTTAAATTTGACGGTACAGAAGATGCAAATCTATCTCTGATATACCGACTCAATGCATACGATGAAGGGATCCGATCGCTAGTATTTGGTGGTGATGGCTTACGTTTCATTGACATCCGTGGTTCTCACTGCAGAGTATGGGAACCCGCTGCACTCGTTAGAAAACCATTGAGTGACGATAAAAACATCGACATAAGTGCCCCAGAAACAGCGTTAGTTGAGACCGTGGGAATGATTGAAGGAATTTTGAAGCCTGATATAACGGCAATCGCAATAGATTCGAGTGGGGAATGGATTTTCTGCGGTAGGCAGGGAGGCTCTGTTGCTATCTACAATACGCACGATGGCTCCGAGAACACATGTCTCTACCAACATGCTACGAATATTTCAATTACTAGAATTGTGTGGGGAGATAATACTAGCATTCTAGCCACAGCGGACGAGTCTGGTCGTATGCTTATACATAGACTCCTGAATTCTAGCAATATATGGTCACTGTCTGAAACAATTTTCGACTATCGCTTTCCTGATACTATCACAGGGCTATTGTTCAATCCGGAGAACAATATCCTTCTCGTTACCACTGCCAGCTTCAGGTACATTTGGACAAGCGAAAGTGGAGATATTCAACATCGTGTGCCCACTGGCCACAATCTCGAGAATTACAAAATAAATACTCACACCCAAATACCAGATGCATTCATTGCCTTTTATCCCAGTTATGCCCGAATATTCGAATGGGGAAGTTTGAAAGAGATATCAAGCCCTGATGGCATCAACCTTGACGTCCCTGACGTGGCGTCATCCCCAGTGACAATAACCGAGTTGGTCGAAAGCCAACATGCCCTGGTTACACTGACGAAAAGTCGATTCAAACAAACACCTTCTCAACTTCGATGTTGGGACACGTCCACTATTGACCGCCACTCGACTACCATAAAAGCATTTCCTGGTCTTGAATCTCTTGGTCCATACATCTACCACATCATTGGTTTGAGCGGCACAAATTTGTTCTTCTTAGCAACTGATCTATGGGTCTGTAGTCTAAACATGGAAAAGTTCTGGTTGTCCCCGGATGTTGAACGCCATTTCTTCATTCCGGCCGATTGGATTCATCCTACAGACGAAATACAGTTTTACTTGTCAGCTAAGGACGAATTTATCTTCGTAAAGAAAAATGAGCTAGCGATCATCAAACGAGGGTTGGATTCACCACAGATAATAAGACCACTACAATTTCTACCCGAAAAGAAACTTTTCGGAGCTTGCTATACTGGAAATTAGACATTTCCATCAGATTAGGAATACGTTGACAAGAAATTATTTTGATCTTTATATAAACTCTTGCGCGTATGAATAGGGACACAATTATAAGTTCAAGCTCTCTAGGGAAATTTAGAATTATGCAAATCTTGGATGAACTGAGCTGTATTTTCTAGGACACGCTTGATCGGAGTATATTTTTTGAGTTAGAGCTGGGCAACAAGCATATACTGTGCGAATTGGCCTAAACGGATGAGGGTGAGATATAAGATTACAAGTCTGAAAGGAACAATTGTAGTGCCTTGTATGATTTGGAATCTGGCCAACATAAACAATGAGCTAAACTAGAATCTTACTTGGGCATCAACCATGCGTCGAAACAAGATGAATGGCTCTGGGAACAGATCAAACACAATAGTACTGAAATCCTCCAGTGACCGGTGGCACGATATCCAACGGCAATATCTCATTCTAACGCAGTGGTAACGGATCTCTATCGTCATTGGCGGTGATCATGGCCCTGGAATGTCTGCCTAATCAGACCTCAATAACAATACAGAAACTTCCATCCCCGCTAGCTTTCAATTCCTGACCTCCAAAATAACGCAAGTACTAGCATGTAGCCCATCTACTGCTCTCTCTGCACAGCATTGAGTCGAAGCCCCGAGAACGCGTTTTTGACAAGGAAATCCAAATTCAGCGCATCTCGATACTTATCGACAAATTTCCCATGATCTACGCATGCAATAGAACCATGCAACATCGCAACATCGCAACATTGCAGCATCCCACCTCCCAGGCAGAACCCATAGCGCATAGGCACGCCTGGGTTCATATCCCCATGAACCACCCCATTTCTCAACAACAACCACCTAAAACGCCCGTTTGGCTTAGCGGTAAAGCGCATCACTAGTACTTGTTCCCAAACATGGCGATGATGAGATCCTAGGTTCGAGTCCTAGAACGGGCAATCCATGACATCCTTCACGGATGGCAATCCTTTTGCCAAATAAAATTGCTTTGCTCAAATTCTAGCAACTATCAAAACACTTGTTTTCAAGTGAGCAGTCAGGGAAGAAGACGATGCGAGAAAGGAACAAAGAACTGGAAAGGCCAGAACGCAAATTTTTAGGTAATTGAACAGTGAGTGTGTGGGTAAAGGGTGGAGAGGTAGTGGGTTGGCGATGGATAATTTAGGGCTGTGGGGTGGGTGGAAATGTGTAGTCCGAGCGGTGAGAATTTTGTGCAATTTATTTTGCAATGGGGGTTTATGATTTGGTGTAGAATGAATATTTGAATGAATCAATAGTATTACAATTGTAGATAATGTTGATTGATATGAAGACTGAATGTTAAGACGATATTGTAGGAATAGAGAATGAATTCAATTTTGGTACGGGAAATCTGGAAATCATTCATAGATGTGTAATTGGTGCAACCAATTCATTGATTGAATTCAGAGTTTTGCTACACGGACGAACAGTCGAATAGATAATAATGGACTTTATTGCGACATTCTGTCTTTCAACCACTTTTGACATAGTCAAGGGGTGCATGCATCATTAATTTCAAATGATGTTATAAGTTGAGGATTTGTGGTGGGAGGTAGCAAAACGCTGAGGTTAGATTTGGCTTCGGCAGGAGTATCAAGTGTTTGTCTCTGGGAGTGTGTGTGAGAATGAATACTTATTCAGAAATTCTGGATACATTCAAGCAAGCACAGGAAGATAACGCTTCGTGGAACTTCACGAGCTCCATTCCATATTCCAGATTGAACAACATTTCGCGGGAATGGAGGTGCATAAGAAATTGTATTTGGGTATATATTTTTTTAGATTATTATTTCATAGCTTTTCCAGCCCATTATATAGATACTGTTTACTGTGAAATATATTAGCACCACACCTCATAAATATCTCAATGAATAAAACTTACCTCGGAATCAGCAATCTTAAGAACCGCCTTTCCAAAGTTCTTTCCTGCAAGCATACCAACAAATCCCTCTGGTCCATTATCGATTCCGTCGGTAATGCTCAAAGAAGCCTTGAAGCTTCCATCCGCCAACCACTTGGCAACATTCTCATCTCTTGCCTTGACATGTAATGGACCCATGTTAGAATCAGAAACGATGAAACCTCTCATTGTGATTCTCTTTGCAACAATGTTCATCAAATTCTTGATTGGGTATCTGTCGGCTTCTGGTTTGCTGTACTCGCTAATCATACCGCACGCGACGATTCTACCGTGATCGTTCATGGCGTTGATAGCAGCTTCTAATTGCTCTCCTCCGACATTCTCGTAGTAGATATCGATGCCGTTTGGTGCAAGACGCTTGAGAGCATCTGCTGGCTTCTCAGTCTTGTAGTTGAAACCGCCATCGAACTTCAATTCGTTGATGATGTAGTCTAACTTGTCGTCAGAACCAACGGATCCGATAACTTTGAGGCCTTCATGTTTGGCGAGTTGTCCAACGAGGGCTCCAACAGCTCCGGAGGCAGAAGAGATGAAGATGGTCTCGCCCTTGACAGGCTTGCCGATTTCGTAGAATGAGGAGTATGCGGTCAATCCGGGCACTAAGTGAGAAGAATATTAGTATGTTTCTGGGTGTGAAGGACATCAAAATAACTTACTGCCTAATGCTCCAAGGAAATGCTTTACATCCAAGTTGTATGGGTTCTCAATTTTGGTTGCGCCATCTGCGAGTTGTTTGGGGAGAGCAGAGTACTCTTCGGTCCAGATGAAACCGGTGAGGAGATCTCCTGGTTGGAATTTAGGGTTGTCTGACTTGATAACTTTGGCAACAGTGTTGTTGTTGATGGGTTGTCCCAATGGGAAAGCTGGGGAGTAGGACTTGGTCTCTGCAGCTCTCATGCGTCCACGTTGGTAGGGATCGAAGGAGGCATAGAAGTTCTTGGTTGTGATACCTCCAGCGGGTGGTGCTTGGTCAAGATCGAATTCACGAGTCTCAACTACCAAATCCTTTCCTGCAACAGGAACTCCCTGAGGAACTTGCTTGAAGATAAGACCTTTGTTTTGAACCATTTTTGCGGTTTTAAGTGATGTAGATATAGATATATTATTGTAATGTGTGATTGTCAAAGAAAAAGCAATTGAATATAGCGAAAGGGAATGAAGGGGGGGGGACAGAGAGATAGATATATATGAATAGTCTTTGTGAATGAATTTTCCTGAGGTATGACGTTCCTGGTAGTAAACGTCTCCATCCAAGCTCAAACCATGCAAGTTTTGTAGAACATTCTAAAGACGACCTACCTTTCAGGGTCACGGTATCAAATACTTCTTCTCATTCGTCGCCTTTCCAGGACATCTTCTCTCCATTGAAACGAAATCTCCGTTTTTGATTGCGTGAACGAGAGACATGACTTGAGGTTTGTGTGAATTGGTAAGCTTTTGTTGAAGAATGTGGATACGAGATTCTGTTTTTGCCCATCGTTTTCTATGCCGAGGTTGTCGGACCTATATCATCATTCAGAAAAACACCCCGCCAAAGCCGCCACCTTGACAACGAAGGGAGAAAATGTTCCACACATTATCATAAAATAGCTACTTGAGGAAAAACATCCGCTTCTACTTGCGACGTAGGAGTTAAGGTTGACTCGGCTGATTCAGAATTATATCCTATCGCATGTATGTATAGATCCATATTCTGTACTCGTAGCTTCCGACAAGTATTACCTGGGCAATTGACTTTGTTGAGAAAAAGGTAATGATTACCCCTTCATCAGTGAGTTCGCTGAGTTCGCTATTCACCCCTTGGAGTCCGAATACTGTACCAACTTCCGAGGCAGACGAGTTGAGACCCCGAACTTCGAAGTTTAAAATACTGACAAGATTGAAAACTATGTCCGTTCTCCGAAGAGATTTCTAGGTAGCAGGTACACACTGACGAGACTGGTATGTACATTCAATGCATCGGTACATGAATTGCCCCGCTTCGGAGAGTTCTGTCATGCGGCAAATCATTTTTCTATACGCGAGTCAGATCCAATTGTTGAGCCATCATTATCTGATTTTTTTTCATTCTTTTCCTTCCGCCGAATTCGGTGGAAAGTTCTTTTATGCAAAATGCTATGCTCATCTGGGCATGGAAGAATTGTTCATGTCGTTCTGTCGTTCTGTCGTTCCGTCGTTCCGTCGTTCCCTTTAGAAGAGTAGGTATAAAATTGAGTTGATTCCGTTTTTGTGATGGACACGTGACATACACTCAAATTATCATCGAACGGTTGTCTTCATTTGGATTATACCCAAGCATCAGATGAGAATATCTGACTGTGCGAGTTGAAGTTGGGATCTCTGTATCATCGGCTTGAAACACTGGATCAGTAGTTTGCAATTATCATCTTCCAGACACTCACGCAGTAGGAGAGGGAGGACAACATGTCCTGAAAACCTTCGTTCAAATGCCGAAGTCTTTTTCCATTAATCGTTCAAAGCTTTGGGCAATATGGTTTTTTGTTGAAATTTATGATCAGTCTCCTCATTCATAAGGGATGGTTCAAATACAAGAGAGATGCCTTATTGTCCCGTGGCTAGTTTCCTATCGTTAATCCCCGAGTCGAACCATCAGATACTTGGATAATTAGACATATAATAAAAGCTATACTATTTGGTTATCCATATTCAAAGAAACTCTTAACAGTTCCAAGCTCTGTTCTTCTGCCCATCTGGAAGTTAAAATTACTCGTCCATAAATCCAAACCTAGAGAAGAGGAGGATGATTGGCGGAAGCTATCGAGGTCAAGACACAAAGGACTGTGAAAAGGGGGCAGTATCAAGTAGGTAGTTAAGAAATCGCAACAAAGCCAGAAAATATCAAAAAACTAAAGACAAAAGAAATTTTATTCACATCCTAATTCCCTTTACAGGCACCTCCATCCTCAAACCTTCATCGCCATATATTTTGGGAACTGAAGAATACATACAGATATTGCAAAGATCTACCAACTTCTAAGATACATTCAGATGCGGGACGACTAAGCCCGATTTCTGTATAGACCAGAGCTATCATGCTCTGGTTTTCATCTGTCGATATATCATGCGCATACTCGACCGGGGAGACTCTTGCTTTTACCTCAAGTAAAACTGTGCTTCCACTCGTCCATTGTTTCCACACAATTATAACATGCACCACTTTCTCTCAAACTTCTAGACACTCAATAAAATGATCTCTCTTCAAATGTACATAAGATATTCTGGTTTTGATATTAATGTACTATTTCAAGATTACTAGATATTCTTTATCCATTTCCACATGAAATCGCTTTCTCATGTCCATTTCCGTCCGTTTCTCATAAACCATATATGCATTGCACAATATATATTCCCATTCCCAATTCCATGGATTTCCTTTCCGTGTTCCATTTGCATTTTCCATATCCCAAAATATAACTCCAAGGCCGTTAAACATTCAGCCATTAAATCCTCAACTATGACGCCCTTCACTCCTTTTCTTTAACCCTCCATGAATTACATATAATTTCTTCCCTCATCCTCTCCAAAAAGACTCTGCACATGATATGTTTCCCAATTCAAAAAATCCCCCAAATCATGTCCCAAGTTGTATCCCATGGGAATATATTCATCCTTAATTTTCACCAAGTTAATCGGCGAAGGAGGGAGCGAGTCATTATCGTCATCATCGATTTTCGGCTCTGGAACATTAACTTTGAGCGCCACATCTCTCCTCGCGACTAAGGTAGGTCCAGATACGGACTCCACTACTTGTGGCGCACTGTCCCGAATCGTTTCTACCCATAGCCCGCCTTGATATTCTGGAGTTCTAGGTCTGCCACTACTGCTTTCACTAGGAATATCAAAGCCCAGTCCAAGTCCGATAGTCGTCGCGCGATTATCCCTCCCATCTTTTATCTTTCGGGGACTTTTTTCTGCACCGGTAGCCGCGAGAGATTTTCCTCTCTTGCGTCGAGAAACAGGTGCTTCTTTGACTAAACGACCAATTCCAGGATATCCGAATCCGCTCCACCAATCGAAAATGCTATCAACTTCCGCTTCATCTGCTTCCCAGATGCTTTCTTCGCTAGCGCCTAATGTACCATCGTCCATTGTGCCTGAAATTGCCATCTGGAATGCGGTCCAATCCAGTGCTTCTTCAAACTCGGGCGCAGAGAGAGAATCGCGATCAGAGCGATGATAGACATGTTCGAGACGAATGGGACCGTGGCGGAAAAGTGGGGATGTGAGGGTATATGGAGTGGAGGGTAATTGGATGTAGTCTACAGAGGATGTACTTGAGTCTTGAGAATATTCCGAATCTTGCGAGAAGGATCGTTTAGGGGTTCGTGGGGCTAAGATGTTCAGGGGAGAGATTTCGGGAATGGTGGGTAGGAGACTTGTCATTCCTGTGTTGGAACGACTTCGTGGGAGTCTGGGTGGAGAATGTGGAGAATCGCGGGGTGGAGAGGGGAAGTTGAGATCTTCGAAGGCTTGTTCGATAGCATCGATTTCGGCATAATCGGGATTCGATACATCGGAAAATGCTTTTCGACCTCTTTGGTGGTCATTTCCCAAAGATTCGGATACATCTGCCGATGTAAATGGTAGTGGTGAAGAGAAACCAAGAATTTGTGTTGAATTGGATGTTTTGTCCTTGTCATTGTTGATGCGAGGCAATAAATGTTCCAAATGAAATGGTTCGGTCGGTGATACATTATTTGGGCTATCCGACGATACAATGCTCGTATCAAGCTTCTTATCCGCATCCATTTTCCGCGAATGTCCCGCTGAAGTAATCCCATCCGCATCTTTGACTGTGTCGGCATTACGAGCGGCTTCATTTTGAGCACTTTCCAATGAAGCTTTTCGTTCATTATCTAACTTTGCCTTTTCCGCCTTTTCCTCTAGTTGCTGTAATCTATCCGGAGTCAACATCTCATCGGCTTCCAGTCTGGTGAATTTCCCTTTGAAAACATCAGCCATACTGGCTGTGACATCTCCTAAGTTCCATCTTGCACTTGAATGTGGATGCGGTAAGCTCTTCCTCGAAGCTTTATCCGAAGTAGTAATTTTCTTTTGTTTAGGAGAAATGGACTTCTTTGCTTTTGTATTGAATGAAGATTTTGGTACAGGGGATTTTCCCGAAAGACTGGTTGAAGATGGACGTTCTTTCAAAAAGTTGGAATTCTGCATTTGATTGCGCTTCGAGATTGAATTGGTCCGTGCGAGAGGTTTACTCGAGTAGGTTGATCGGTTTTGGCGGGTAACGATGGTATTGTTGATATTCTTGACATTCATATTGTTTAAATCATTAATACTCATACCAGTTATCCTCGCTGCTTTGCTATTTTCGAATTGCTGAAATCCTCGAGTGGCAGCTTTTGCATCACCTAAGGCAAATCCAACTGCTTGGAATGCTTGATCCGTTTCGCGAATTAATTGTTCGACGTTATCGGTAAATTCGACCATCTTTTGTAGATTCGAACATGAAGCAGATGTTGATATCGATTTCTTATTATGACTGGACGGTTGTGGTTGATCTGGTTGTTGATGAGAATTATTTTGATGAGAATGAAAATGAAAGAAGGATTTTTCCTTTGATCTGAGAATAAATCTATCGTAGGACTTGGTTGATCGTATTAATTTTTTGGTGGTAGTAGGAGTTTTAGGAATACTAGGGATACTACTCGTAGTAATGGTAGGAGTTGGATTATCTTTATCATTAATAAGATGATTTAACAACGATGAAGTATCCGGATCATGGAAGAGATTAATATTTGATCCTTCCTCTTTCCCTTTCCCTTCCCCTTCCATAAGCTTATCTGACGAGGTAGCTTGCGCCTCTCTTTTATAAGAATGTAACCTCAAGTTAGAATTTCCTTGTGCCTGCTGCGGAATTTCTTTTTCTGAAAATACCATGCCAGTGTTGCTGCAAGTCTGCGCTTGTGTTGCTAATGGTGCATCACCTGAGTCCAATTTTGGGGGCGCCGGGGTTTGGGGGAAATAATGATAGCGGGGCTGACGATTGTGATGCTGATTATTATCATTAATCGGACTGGGTTGTAAGGTACGAGTCGCACTTCTTAATGAAATACAACTTTTGGACTTGGATATAGTTGGAGACAAAGAATCAACATCACCCTCAATTGGTGTCGATTCTACCTTTGTTAGGTTCGGTGTACTCTTATTCCCTTGGCCACCCACACTTTCATCCACACTTTTATCCATACTCCCGCTCGCCGAGTTATCGCTAAACCCCCAATCGAAATGTAAAGGACTTGATGGTGACTGCGCCGTTTGACTGGAATCGATCCGGATCTCAGGAGGTTTTCGTACCATAATAGCTGTATTCCTCCTAACCGCAAGTTTATCGGATTTTGGATTTTCTGATATCCAGAAAAGGCTTTCTGGTTGCCTATTACCGGTATTACGATCGTATTCGAAAAATCCATCAGCACTGTTACTCTCTCGATGAAAGATCATCTGCTTAGGACGCGATCCTGACTTTTGAAGTGGCATAGTCGCAGAGTATTCAGTGGAAAGTATAACAGAAACAAAATTCGAATGTTAGTCCGCCGTGTATATCAATTGAACGAATTTGAGTGGATTTCCGGTTTCGAGATGATGCACAATACAACTTGATACACGGCGCAATCATCTATACGACATTGGCACAACACTTTAACAAGGGATACACTCGGATACCTAAGGTATATTTACAAACATATGATGGGAATGGATTTTGCATCCACTTGTAGCATTGGGGCTCATCTTTAGAGTTAAAGATCTAGCTCAAAGAATATATTAAAGATAGCCTGCTAGTGCACCGCTTGACGATATATCACAAAACTCGCGTGGTTAACAGATCAACGATATGCATGCCGGATAGCACATCCACACCGACCTCGTGGTACTGGATTCCAAAGGCCAGATTCCTTTGAGTGACAAGCGCCGCCCATGTCAAACGCAAAATACCAACAGCTTTCATAACAAATAAGTGATAGGCTATACTTCCGATTCATGCAACAGAAGGAAGAGTGGAGTTGACTTCCTTGTGGCAAATCTCAAAGAGACATCCACTTACTGAACTTGATTGCGGGGATTTGGAATTTCGCAGCAGCGGCAAGGGTCGTCCCCGAGAACTCCAAAGACTCCCACAACGACGGATAAGCGCATAAACATGTTCGTGACTGAGGTACTGCGCTAAATTTAGATGCTAGTGACGTGATTGTGTACAATATTTGAAGATGCTTATCTAGCAAGGATGACATTGACTAGTAGTTTGCATAAAGAATGGGATGGTTCATGGTCTGCAGGAGGCAAGGAATCCGTACACAAATGCAAGAAGCCGCGTGAAGTTGTGTTCAAAAGGAGTTTGTTCGCTCCGGCATTCGGGGATTCGGAGACTTCCACCAAATCTTCATCGCCGGAGTTCATGTTGATACAGACAAGAAGAACGCAATTGATGAAGAGATATTAGGTAGCAAAGAAACAAATTTCGATATCCAAGGTTTTCAAATGAGATGTGCAAGCGGTATCAGCATGTAGTGGAGAAAAACGTGGTAGTGCTGTGCGCGGTGTGCACTGGTAACTTAGCGGCAGTTGAAATAAATTAAGAGTGGATAATTCCATGTGTGACGAGTTCGCTCTACCCATTTCAGTCCTCACTTATTCTAATTGCAGTCCCTTTTGCATTGGTATGCTCTTTTTGGACTTATACGATCGAAGAGAAAGGAAAGAGCTTGCTGGATTGTATCTTTCTAATTTATCGCCATGTTCCTTTCTATGGGAAAGGCGGCGGCGACGACGACGGCGACGACAACGATGACAACCTATGTAGGAATTCTTCATATTGACTGAGTAAATAGTACTATCCAATGAAGTTCAATACCAAAAAATGAATGAATTGACATTACCTATTGCCTAGGTGATTGTTACGCAAATAGGCTAGAGTAAGATACAACATGCATCCGGTGCACGTGATAGTGGCGCTTTTTCCCCAAAGGTCCCCGTCCCGGGCGGCTGCGAGTACCCCACCTAAGCCATTTAGCAAGAGGCAAGCAACAGAATAACAACACTAACAAACTGTTGCAACCACAACCGCACCCACACCATACCCACCACAATCACAGCCCAGGCTCTTTGATATTCTCCAGGACGACAATGAATACGAACAGGACTGAGTTCTTTTTCTAGGCTGCTACCTTTCGGTGATCACATCACCCACCAAGCTCACAAAGTTCCACTTTGTGACCCTGGACCTGTTAGATGAACTAATATGTCAACAAAGTTGTAATTCAACATGCAGCAATTCAAAAATCCAAGAAATTCGAAGAAACTATTGGTAGGACTAAAGACAAGGCAGCACCGTGAACAGACTAGGTAAATCTATTCTACAAGCATCACAAACAAGAGGGTCAGCCCAAAGGACAAACAATAGAACATACACTCCGTCGTATACAGCCAAGTCAATAGGTATATGCCGAGTTCATACATCATGTACATGATATCAACGTACCTGCTGGTCCTGCAGCTTTCATATTTGGCCAAGATGCACAATTGTGATTGGCTGATGAGTCTGACTTATGCATTGCCGTCCGTACCATGTACAATTCCAGCAACTATCGAGTCTGCGCCACATCATCGCTGTTTTTTCTGATTACTTAATCTAGACAAGTCAACCCACAGAAGTATATTTAGATTATTCTTTCTCTCTTCACACACGGCAAACCCTAGCCCATTGGTTAGTTGCCTACCATACCTACACGGGACACAGGATATACAGGAAATGTACGAATTCTGGTTTACGTTTTCCTTTGTCCTGCGCAATGTGCATTGGGATTTTCACTTGGAGATCAAATCCTTCCCAAGCCGTGGTTACGATCAAGTTATCAACCCCCGTTGGCACATTCCCCTCGATGTTACCTTGATGAGCTAAGCCTCAAGTTTGGGAAGGTAGTATTAAACACAATCGGTTCAAGTAGAACTTGGAAAAATTAGAAAATCCATTGAAAATTTCGGCCTAAGACAAAATCAACCAGCTGAAACAAAGTGGAATAATTGCGTATGCAGGATTACCCCGCGAGTGTATGTGTAATGGATTATGGCTTTGCTTACCCGGCGTTCTCTATCTCATCAATAACTCCGGCAATATCAAAGTACTGATTTGCCCAAGGACTTGTTATCTGCCTTTATCCAGAGGCACAGAATACTACCACAGTATCTTTCAGCAATGCCATGCCAAAAAAGATACTCGCCAAGAGATGACACAGTTCAATTGCTCATTTTAAAGGGTTGACACAATCATTAAACAGGCTAGTAGCACTAAGGGTTTCGTCAACCATTCATCGTCATCACGACTCAATTAAATTGTCAATCCTTCTACATAAAATCTATTGCACAGCATCTCTTACGGTTGCACAATTCCATCGTAAAACGGCCCTTGATAATCTTATTCATATCAAAACGGCACAGTCGCACTTATCCCTCCGCCTTGCGATCAATCCTGCAAGGCTAATTAGACTATTGTCTCTTGGATTTCCAATCCATTAGCTTATGGTACGTTGCCCGTAGATCATCCACGTGTGTCTCAAACAAATAAATGCGAGCTTCAAGAACTCATCCAATCAATCCATATCTGCAACAGTTTCTGCTCACAAATTGCCGACATAAGCGTCTAGCAAGCTTCTATGGGAATCCAGGCCTTAAGAATACTGAACCTTCTAGCTTCAACTTGGAGGATTGAAAATCATGGTATTCCGGATCCTCTCTCAATCTTGGGGCTCAAGCGCTAGGGAGTTTAAGATACTATCTCCTCGGAGCAAAAGCGAAGTACCATATCGCTCCCCCCCTCAATCAATGTGTCTGTGTATTTGTATCATAGGATTTCTCGGTAACGGCAATCCAACAATGTGAAACGCTTATCTATGTTTCCTCTCCACACAGTAGTAAATATGGGAGAGTTCAATGCTGGATCAAAATCTTACTCGCACCTGCTTTTTATACCTACACGTTGTCATTCCAAGACATACTGTTTTGTTTTAGAATTAGCCGGCTACAATTTTCATGTTGTCTCTTGTTACAAGTGGCTTCGCAGATATGTCATCTACTATTAATACTATGCAAATACCTTCGTTTAATGACTAACGAGAGTTCTTTTTGTACTCCTCGCTATTATTTGGCAGCATTGTAGCCTAGGCGGCCAAAGTTCGGCAGTGCTCATTCGAGACAATCTTTTGTGCACTTAAATCATCTTTTCCAGTCAAAATGCTAGTGTTACACTTGGTAGTATAGTTGGAAGCTGTATCCTCGTCTTGACATGAAATACCACATTTCAGTAGGGCGAATTATCCCCGCCTCCATCTCTTCATCAGCCATTCTTGATTTTTGGAATAGCTGATAAAAATTGAACGCCGATTTAGAAACATATCATTTGAGTTTAAATCTTCATTTCTGACTGTAGACTTACGAAGTTTACACCCGGGCTAGCGGTTCCAATCCCAACTTGTTGGTGATGAAAATCCATCGCCCCACATCACGGTCAGGGCTGAACTATTTCTATTTCTACAAATCAAACAGAGTCCAACCACGCCACCATAGTTGGTGCTACTTTTTTCTTGATAACTTTGTCTCGCATGTCCACGTGGAATTTCAGGCTTATTCCAGATCATTCATGAATTAATCGCGGCATCTCACACGAATACCAATGGGGGAATGAATTCGTCCGGCTCCGATTCCCAATATTACGGTGCTAGTACAGTACACAATAAGCACTTGAGCCATCCCTCAATCCAGGAACGTGAAATGATTTGTCTTGAAAATGATCTATGATGATTACTGTAATTTCATTGGATGAGGTAAGGTGAATGGAGAAATGGTGAGATTTTGATTGGGTCTTGGCATGCTTATGTGATATCTTAGTTGACATTTGGCAATTGCAAACTTGTTTTTGAAGATCTACTTGTTTTTTTTATACCTATATGCTGGATTCACTGAGTATTTTGGGGGCGTAAGTGCATTTCCGTTGATTATTCATCGCGGAGGTTGGTGGTCTATATGGAGATATCTAGGGGCGAGATTATAATCTAGTCCTATTAGTTTTTAGAATGTTCCAAGCGGTCTAATCGGATACTGATATACATGATTGTTATGGCCACCAAGTTTCTATAGTGTACTGCCTTAGACTATGTTGTATTTTGTTACTAATGATTGTTCCTTTATAGATATACTAAATCTGTTAGTATCTATAGCGTATTATACGGACATTTTTATATAAAATGATTTTAGATGATAATAATTAGATTATCTTTATTATCTGATTAGTATTTTCATTTAATAGAAAAACTATTATCGTTTGATTATGAAATCTATAATTAGAAGCTAGTTTTTGAATATCGATTTTAATTTAATAAAATATCTATTAAAAGATTGAGTGGAAGAGGCCTCTGTATTAACTATATTGTTTCGCGTGTAAGCATATTAATCTCCCCATAGTATTATATGAGGGGACCAATATACCTGTCTATGGTTTGTCTAATCTAGTTCGTTTAAATAACTGTATTATTAATCACTATATATACTTAGTATTGGTAACTTCTATTCCTTTTAATATTTCTTTATAGGAATTATTACCTTTTAATCTTTCTAATCTTTTATACCTCTATTATCTTAATCCTAGTATATTCTTGAACCTTTCGAATATTATTCTCGCTAAGGGTTTAGTTATTCCATTTGCTATTATATTCAATGTATTGATGTAACTAATTATCATCTTTTCTTTTTTAATAAGATTTCTAATGAAGTGATAGTATATATTGATATGCTTTGATTGTTTATATAAATGTGGATTCTTGGTTAAAGCAATTACTCCTTAATTGTTATCTAATAGTTGAACAGTATTTCTGTGTATAGATATATATTCAGCTTTTTCAAGATCTTTAAGTATTTGAGCTAATCATCTCTCTTGCTTAGTGAACATCACTATTGATATGTATTCGGACTCAGTACTTAATGTTGCTACTGAATTCTGCTTCTTACTAGTCTATAATATTGATCCATCATAGAACATAGCAACTCCCCCAGAAATACTTTTCCGATTATATTAATCATTTGCCTAATCTGTGTTAATAAAGATTTTTATAGTATTTACTGGTAGGTTGTATTCTTTTGCGATTTGATATTGTACTCCCTCGGGCTTGTATTTGAGTTTCTGAGTGATTATAGCTCTTAGATATTGTATTAAGTTCTTTACTCCTATTTCATGGCATTTCGCTGGCTTTGCTATGTACTGTGATAGTCAGCCTAATATAAAGGAGATGTCTGGTTTTGTATATACTATTGAATAAATAAGACTATCTATAGCTTGTTGATATTCGGTAATATCAATTAGTTCATTGTTTTCTGTAGCAGGTCGTAGATATGAGTAATCAGCGGTAGATATCTTTTTAGCATAGTGCTAAGTATATGAGATTCCGAATTTTGTGAGTATAGCTTTCAGGTATTCTTCTTGATCCAATATAAGTGATCTGTTTGCTTGATCTCTTATAACCCTAATGCCTAGAATCTTACTAATCTCCCCCAGGTTCTTGATATTGAAGTATAAGGAGAGTATTGTAAAGAATCAATTAAGTTAATCTTTTGAAATCGAGAAGGTGATTATATTATCAATATAAACTAGTAAATTAAATTATCGAGCAGTATATATATATAAATATGGATTGGCGAGACTTTGAATAAAGCTCTAGCTAATCAGTTCGAACTTTAGAAGTTGATTTTAATCTTATCCAGCTTGCTTAAAGCTATACAAACTTCTCAATACACATAGAACACATCCATCTGATATATTGACTCCCTGAGGTGATGTGAGATATATCTCTTCCTTGAAATGGAATTCTATAAAAGCATTCTTTATATCGAAGTACTAGCATTCTAAGTTCTCTTTCACAATGATCATTAAGAACAAATGGAGTGTATCAAGCCGTACTGTAGGAGCGAAGATTTCATTATAGTCTTTTCCGAGAACTTAACTAAAACCTCTTACTATTAATCATGCTTTGAATCTCTCAACCTTATTGTCCTTCGTCTTTATTGTAAATACTCATTTTGTTGAAACAAGATTCCCTTCTTTCAGTAGAATATACTCTTTCTAAATATTATTTGCAATCAATAAGCTGATTTTTTTTTCAACAATTTGCTTCCATTTTTCCCTATATTCAGGATTCGAAACCGCCTGATTATATGTAATGGGAATAGGGATTCCTAGAATCTGTTCTGTAGGGAATGCTATATCCTCATTTATCGAGCTTTTTAAGATTAATTTGAGGTTTTTGAATATTTTCGTCTTAATGCTTAAATCAATCCTTGATGTAAGGGATATAGAGATTATAACATATTCAATAGCATTTTCATTTGGATTTGCTGAGAGTATTGTTATTATTGCTTTTATCAGTTTCTGAATATGCTTATCTGGTTTATTATTATCTCGCTTGTGTTTTTGAAAAGAGTATCTTTCTGGGGTGTCTATATCCATTAGTATAATCGGGGTTTCGGTTGAAGATTGATTATTCGCAGGTGTAGTGTCTGGTGTCTTTATCTCTTTTGTTCCCGGAGATAGTATTGAATCTTCGAACAAATTGATTTCGGTGATGTTCCCTTCACTATCTTCATTGAATTGCTGGATATTATCTACTTTTGGTGCACTGGGGATTATTACCTTCGGGGATTCGGAAGTAGCGGCATCTTGTAAGGAATCAGATAGGTATTCTGGCTTTTCTTATACCTTGTGAGGTTTACCTCTATATCTCCTATCAGGAACGACATTCTCTGTACCTTGAGGTTCTGATATAGAATTCCTTATTCTCAGATCTAAATCTCTCCCCTTTTTGGATTTATTTATAGTCACTCGGCTTGCTTGTATAGTATAGCCTAACTCTGGTGAGTACACCCTGATGTACCTGTTAATCGTATGCGAGTATTCTATAAAGATGTCTACTCGGGCTGTATTTTGTAATTTGTTGTGTTACTAATCCTTTGGGATTGTCTTTAAATTGATATATGCATAGCACTTGCTCTCCTATATCCTACAGTGATTGATATCCAGGGTTAATTCTGTAAACGCTTCAATTAGGCTGACAACGCTATCGTCAATGATTGGTCCAGTATTCATTTTATTCCTGTAGTATATATTATATTTAATAGCTTCGTCCCAGAATTCTAATGGTAATCCAGTCTCTTTTAGTATAGCTTTTATATCGGCTTTGGCAGTACCAATGTTTCTCTTGGCAGCTCTGTTTTGATGAAATAATACTACAATAATCAGTTTTGATTGGGTTTCAGAGTTCTATTCTTTAATAGCTTGGATTAATTTTGATATATTATCAGTTTGAGTGGCTACTATTTTGTTATTAATACCAAGTTCCAATTCAGTTTTCCATTTCTTCAATCTTGGTATGGCTTTATCTTTTATTTTTAAGGTCAAAATTCAATTCACTTTTGTTTAGTTATCTATAATTAATAAGAAGTAATGGTTTCTTTGTAATGACCTTAGAAATAGTCTAGTAATATCAAAATGAATAAGTTCCAATCTTTTCGTTTTGTGGGGACTAAGCTATTTCGGGATTAGATTCTTTATTTTGGTGAGTATATATACTTCGCATACAGGGATTTTGAATAGAACTTTAATCGGCTTTCCTAGTATAGTAACTTTATGGAGATTCCGTATTTTCTTTAGATTAAGATAGTTAAATTGTTTGTATTATAATAGATAAGTTTCTAAATCCTTTTTGGTTTTATTTGAGGAGGTATCTAGAATAATCTCATTTGATTTAATATTACTAATAATCTTTGTACTTTGTAAAACGGTATCTTTATATCCTTTTGCGATATCCGAGATTATATAGATTCCTTTATCCATTTTTGTTTTAATAATATTTATTCCATTCTTTTGAAAGTATATACAATCTGAATTAAATCTGTTCTTAAATCCAGCTTCACAAATCTTCTTGTTAGAAAGGAGATTGACTCCTAATCCTGATATATACAATATCTTTGAGAGTAAAATCATACCTCCATTTTCTAGCTCTATTGCAGCAATATCTATTCAATTATAGTACATAACTTCCCCGCCAATCTTTATCGTCTTTCTCTTTATTTTCTTGATATCTTTAAAAAAGGAAAGTTGATTAGATATATATAAGGAAGCACCAATATCTGTATATCAGCAAGAAGGGTGGGTTTTATAAATGAGTTTTTTAGAGATACAACACTCTTCATTATTAAATTCTTCTTTGCTTTCTAATAAATCGAAATCGATTAAAAGACTCTTGCTATCTATAAGATGAATATAATTCCTTCTTTTTTTAGTAAAGAATACTTTATTTGTCTTTTTCAATATTGCTTTTCATTGCTTGGCTCTATAATGTTTATAGAATAGAGCTTGTACGAGTGTGAAATCCTTACAATTGCATAGGAAGTAATCCTCTTGCTCGTATAAATAGCAAGTATAAGTATTAACTATTTCATTTCGATCTTGTTGTATCAATGGGCTTGGTTCTCTACTATCTCTTCGTCGGTTTGGGATTATATACTTTCCGCTAGTAGTATAAGCTTGTTCTATCTCTTGAATACTGAGTTCTTTAGCTGTGAGATATTTGATCTTGTTTTCTACTGTTAGTATACTTTGAATACTCATAGTATTAATTATCGTTTAGTAAGCGCTTAAAAGGCTTCTAATAAGAACTAGAAAGAGAGCTTCATCTCTATATGAATCCTTGAATACAGGGTTGACAATACCGAGTTTGTATCGATATTCTTTTAGTTTATTCTAGGCTTCAATAATAATTATTTCTGGATAACTAGTGGGTTTGAAGATAAATGTTTGAATTATTGTTAAATATGTATTGGCTATAATATCGCTAGTTCTTGAATACTTTGATTTCAAATAATTTCATAATATCCACACTGTATCGTATTCGTTAATAAGCGCTTTATTGTCGTTATTGAGTGATTTGCATATATACAAGAATGCATTAGCTTCATTTTTTAAGTATTTGGTCTTTTTGTTAAGGTTGAGCCTTATATTTACGATTTTGCTTTTTTCAAGTATTTGTAAAACTTCGGTATTATTAATTTCCATTTCAATTCCTTCAACCTTAGTATGCTCTTGCAATGTGGATTCAATTGTATAGAATCAATCCTTTCCTTTCAATTGAATTCTTATTTGTTGAAATCATCGCTTGTGGATCTCTTAAATGAGATTTGGAATGTTCTTGGTTTGATTCTTAATTTTGTTTATTTTGATATTTATACAAAGAATTTTCAAGGTTTTCCTCCTCTTTTCTATATAAATAGAACTACACAGATTATAAATATAAATATAATATAAATATAATTAGTATCACATGCCTTTCTATCATACCGCATACATTTTTATTTGTAAATAACATTGTGTACTTTTTCAATTCCGTGAGTTGGTAATAGTAGTAATTACAGTATTATATGCTAATCATAAAGTAATACCGCGCACTCTTCAACTCTACAAATTGGATCGTAATAATGATCGCGTTAATTATATCTAGAGACTATGCTAACCAAATCTCATAACCTATTAAAAGATTGAATGGAAGAGGCCTCTGTATTGATTATATTGTTTTGCATATAAGCATATTAATCTCCCCATAGTATTATATAAGGGGACCAATATGTCTGTCTATGGTTCGTCTAATCTAGCCCGTTTAGGTAACCGTATTACTAATCACTACACGTGCTTAGCACCGGTAACTTCTATTCCTTTTAACAATATCATATAAATAATATAAAAGAGAGGAAGATATTAATTTTAATTTTAAAAGAGAAATTTATTTCAACTATTCAACTATTAGTCTGTTATTTAGAAGAGAATTAGAAATTACGAAAAATAATAAGAATAATAAATTTTACTAAAGCTTTATTTAGTAGTTTATATTCGAGTATTATAAGAATTAGAGGATTGATTTCTATAGAAACTAGAGTTAGAAATAGAATTAGATAAATAATTAGATAATAGTATAATACTTTTATTAGATGATCATGAAGTGTTATATAATGATTTTGGATATCAGATAATAGTTTTCGAGAACGAGCTACAGTATATCAGATGAAGAAATCGTTCTGAAAAAAAAGGCTATATGATATACTGTAAGTATTACCTCTATGAAAATTATATCGTCTTCATAATAGGTCTGATACATTGATTGATATTGTATCTATTCTCTTCTAGGTTCTAGAGCTATGAGAGCTATGTGCAATACGTTCGTGCGCTAGCATTATCGTGTGCGCTCACATATATGATCACTCGTATACCAATTACAACACTGCACCGCGCTGTCTAAAAAGTTCCCCTCTTAACAGCAACATCCGATTTTTTCAGTAACAACACATCGTTTTGCCATCAACATCACAGAGATATGATCTTGGAGGGTTCAAGACGCCAGACTGTGTCCCTGTCAGTGCCCGATGACAGGCTACAGAACGAAACGATATAATTCAACTTACGCATTGGCAGCTATTGCTCTCTTCGGTGTAGCATCCAAGACCAGATGGGCAAGAAGCAGGGAAATCGGAGGCACAAGGGCCGAATAACGCTGCACCTGCTGTCGTGATGGCCGTCAAAACAAGAAAATAGAAGACTGAGGTAAATTGCATGATAAAGGCTGATGCGATAAAGGCCGATGTGATGAAGGCTGGTGCGAAGAAAGGTGAATTGGAAGACGATAGTAAGAATGATTCGAAAAGCGAACAACTACACCGTACGACTTAATATATACAATGAATCACCTCGCTTGTCTATCCTAATCAGGATTATTATTAAAGCTGCGCTATCATGTCAACTGGTGAATTGCGTCATTGCTTTGCTTCAAATGGAAGGTGGCTTTACTATCGTATGGTTTGCTGCCTCGTATCTGAATCTTTCATTTGGGTAGCCTGCTTTGGCTAACGCCCTTGACGATGCATTCTGCGATGCAGGAGCTTCTCTTTAGGGACCAGATCGGATCTCGCCGTATCATCATTACCTGCGGCATTCAAGTGTTTGACGTGATTCGCTTACTTACGGTAATCCTCATACGCACCTTCACTCTTATGAACTAGCATACTGTTTCTCGAACTGGTTCATGCCCACAGAGAAGCAGGTGTGACTTGAAGACTAACTTAGCTTCAACAACGAAATCAAATCATACTTGGTATCTCTTCTTGTCTGACAACATGCTAGTTATAAGAAGCAGATGATAGTCGGATAATACGGAAAAATATGGTATGTGTAGGGTTGCTCCCCTTACTAGCGAATTTACGAAGTACAATAGATACCAAGCATATCTAAATCGTTTCCCGAACGCAAATGGAAATTCAGGGGTGGGAAACAACGATCAGATGCAATTAACAATGTGAGAATCCATAATAAGTCCATTAAATCACTTATTAATATCTTACTAATTAAGAGATATCTTGATGACTAATATATGTATAATATGATTTTATAT